>JABFPN010004805.1:0-14352 GCA_022817305.1 Leptoteleia sp. ZL-2020 | reverse complement strand
AACTATATTGTGCGTATATTTTGATTGTGTTATTGACGTTTAAAGGATAACTATCATTTGTTAACGAACTAAAATATGAAGTTAACGTCAATAACACAATAAAAATATACGCACAATATAGTTCAAACACAGTTATATTTTCTGTTTTCTGGTCTTCGACATCCTACATATCTGTTCCGTTCTCTCCAGATCTAACCACCTAGTTATTTAAAGAAATATCAATGCAAAAATTGTTTTTTGAACTGCGAACGCTTTATCGTTGTTTGTTGGTTAAAAATATTTGAAATTCAATAAGCTTTTACAAGTTCAATACAATATGCGAAAACGTTTATTAGATTATTCGAGCAGTTATCGAAGGAAAATTATAAAGAGAATACGAAATACTACAAGTTTTGCTACGCACACAGTCTAGGCGTAGTCTGGGTCGCGCTCCTGACCCAGACCTTGTCTAGACTCAACATCCAGATTGTATCTATATTGTTTCCATACTACATCCAGACAGTGTCCAGATTGTATCCAGACTCATATCCAGACTTCATCCAGATTAAATCCAGACTAAATTTTTCCACACGGGATGTACTTTTGAATCTTTGGATTTACCATATTGATAATGAGGTGATTTGATTTGTATGATTATTATAATGAAGTTGAAAGATTTATAAAGATAAAACTCACATTAGCTAAACAATCATATACTTCTACAGTTAAGTAAAAATAATCTCATTATCCCGTTTATGCATGCTAAATTGATTATTATACGTATTGTATGCGCGTTAGCTTACATATATGATTACATATCACATGTGAAAGGCGTATTAAAATTTTAATTAAAATGCATTTATAAGCAACATAATTAACCACTGCAATTTGTTGCATTAATTACGTGTATTTTAAAAGTAATAAGAACGTGATTTACTAGTGATCATTGAAAATTACACTGAAAACTGTATTGCATTCTAAACAAATAATTATCTTATTTTTCTTACTTTTATTATTTACCTTATTTTTTAATATTAAACTGTACAAAAAAAATAATAACAATGAAACTTCACAAGAGTTAAAAGGAAGAATATAAACCGCTAAAAAATTTACATTTTATTTCTACTAAAAATTTATACAAAGCCTACAAATACTTGTAAATTTGTTTAAATTCTACAACTAATTTGAGTTGTAATCTAAAACCATAATAGAGGATACGTACACTTCATGGTGCATATATGTGTCTTAAATCATAAGAATATTAACTTGAAAAAAAAAATTCTAAATAATTGAAACAAATAAATATAGAAAAATTCATATAACAGTATATTACGTATGAAGGGTGATATTTTCCTGTCCGGAAAATAGGGACCTTAGTGTGTAATACACCATTTCATACATGTTGAGCGGACAAGAAGAAATTCTGCCCTCGGACACTATTTTACAACATCCGAAGGAAAGAAAATGCATCCGCCGGCGGGAAATTTTTTCTGGACTACTCAATAGATATGAAAAAGTTAATGAAAAATAAAAGTCGATGGAAATAACAGAGGAAAAAGAAGATAAAAAGAATGGAAAGTGAAAAATAAAATCACGTTGACAAAACCGTGATGCATACGTTCCAAATAGAATCATGCAACATGGCCAAAGCTTAAGCGAATTGATATATAATATTTCAAAGGAAAACGAACGTCAGCGTCGTGAAATCGAAAGAAAAATTTCTATCCCGGCGATGTACGGTTTGCCTCACGTGTGAAAAAGAGTGGTTGGCGGTTGCGTGTAAAGAGCGCTATACAACAAAGAACAAAAAAAAAAGAAAAGAAAAAGACTAAATAAACATCCTTTGTCGATATTTGTACGTTTTCCATGATTTTTATGGTCAAAATGAAATAAAAAATTGACAATAGAGATACAAAGAGAAAGTGAAAAGAAAAAGGAAATGAATAAAATAGAACCACTTTTATGCGTAAGAAATGGAAAGCATTTGCGTTCTTTCTGCGACAAATAAAAAACTTTATGCGCGGAGAGACAATTTATGCGCGGGGTGGAAAATGCCTCGCGTCTGTCGTTGCGTATTTTATAGACCATTTTTGCAGCCACGTTTTTAGATTCAGTCGTTTTTAATGAGCAAACTGACAGTTTCCATAGTTTATTTCAACAAAGAATTTACTGGCAGATGTTTTGGATATAAGAAAACATTTTTTCACTGGTTTAAGGATCGATAAATAAGAAAAATTAAATAAATAAAAATTAAACAAGAAACAAATATATCAATATACTAATAAATAAAGCTGTAAATGAAAGGACAAGTCTTAGTTAAGTAATTTTTATTATAATTTATTAAATAAAAATAAGTATATACGTATTGTACTTAGATAAAATTAAAGTAACTGCAATCTCTCCGTTTCATTGAAAAGGTCGTTATATACATTTTTCTATTGAAGTTTTAATATTTGCTTATTTTTCACTGAAATATCCCATGTTGAAATTTACAATCGGCACAGTACTGGCACTGCACTGGCCACCATCGGTTCGACAAATCAATCGGATAATTATATTATCGCCTATTTAACAATTGCCAAGCAGATATTTATTTTTCAATATATTCAGGATAAATTGGTTAGTATTGTTAACAACGTGTTAGTTTGATCCTATGCTTCTGCACTATTGAACTTGGCGAAGAGGAAAATGATCATTGTTACGGCAATTAAAAAATGTTCTCTAGATAGAAAATATTATACTTAACGATATCTTTATAGGCTCAATAAAATAAACATTTTAATGTTTTCCCAAAGTGCAATAGCTTGTGTATAATTTTTCAAACTCTATGTTTTATTTTATGTTTCTGTTAAATGATGGACTTTTTTAATATTATTTCAGAAAATATCAATAATGTTCACAATTTTCAGACATTGAGAGAAATAAAATACTATATAAAGGCGAGATACTTTGCGACGATTTTAAAGAATCTTTGTTTGTGCACTTTCTTTGGACAGTCAAACTACTACACTGACTTGCTTAGGCCGACGGTGGTCAATAACTTTTTGGATTATTAGATATAGAATGTTCGGTCACTTGCAGCGCCGAGAATCTTTACTGACGGTCGAGCGTCCGATAGTGGGAGTGTACAGTTTTCGGATAGTCATCCGCCAATGCAGTGCCACCAGTGGTCCGATTCTGATTACTGGCGGACCATTGATTTTCCAACATGGGATGTATCATACATTTTGTTAAAAAATAATAGTTTTATATTTAATTTTGTTTTAATAAAATCTTTGATTGAAACCTTTAACCATTTTTCTTATTGTAAAGTATTTTTATAAACATTTATACTAAACAAATAAAATATTATGTTAAAAATCAAAGAAACTAAGTGGGAGAACTGCCTAAACCAACCAATAATTATAATAAAATATAGCGAATAGACTTGAAAAGTTTAATTATTGATTATACTGTTTCGTTCGCAACACTTAACAAAAGTCACGCGTTAAAACAAAGAACAAAACTGAATACATGCTGAGTTTCACAATTCAACGACGTTACACTGACTGAATTAGAAGACCAATTAATTGTCAAGATCGTATCACGAGAACAAAATGAAGAGAGTAAAAAAATGAAAAAATAAATGAAACAAAAGAAGAAAGAAACAAAACTAGGAAGGAAACGAAGATGCCGCACGAAAAACGAAACTAAACGACAACATAAAGAACATGCTCATTAAAAAGCCATGTCAGTGTCCTTCCTCGAGGAGCCATGCTCTTGTTGCTAATGTCAAGGTTTTGTCTCTCTTACATGGCAGTATGTCTGACCAGTCTAATGGTACTTTTTCCACTACCCGAGTCTTGGATGGCCGTCACCCCGGCGACATTGGCCATTTTTTGGTGGCAATATGGCAATGGGAACCGCCAACCGTAAAGACTATTCATGAAAGACAATAAATTCGAAACAAATTTCTTTTGTTAACTTAATTTCCGGCTAATTTTTGCGTCTAACTAAGCTTTTTATCTGTAAACTTAATTTCATTCATCGACAAGGATTGAAATTATAAACTGCTCTTGTACTTGACCTTAACTTAAATTCAGTTATGATGAAAGATGATACCAAAAATAACTTAGGGTATACAAAATTGGGCATTAGTTATACTTTTATAAAGTTTAAATTGTTTTTATTACGTAAAACGTGATGTCAAAAATCTCGGAAATAATTACTTTTACATTAGTAGTTTTCTGCTTTTCACTTATGTTATCAATATCAAACAAATATTTATGTTCTCATTATATTAAGAAAAGTAACGATACAAAAAAATACCGAGGAGCATGAGCAAAACAAAACCAACGATTAGATAAAATCTAATCTGCTCTGTATTCGTTCATCTCTAAAATGGGACTTACACTTCCCTCTGGAGATAAACTAACATTGAATTTTTGGAGGACAAAGGGGTAGTGGAAGAAGGTATCTCTAATAGGAGAACATTGCCTATAGAATTTTATTCTCGCTATATTCAGAGTTGAGTGTAATTTAAGTTGTAAGATATTTTTCGGGTCAGAGCTTTTTCTTCAATTTTATGCAATTTCTTGAAATTGTTGAATTGTTCAGAGGGGATTCTCACTTATTAATTTAATCTTTCAGCAGTAGAAGCATACAATAAATATAATTTAAATCTTTCTATTTTAAATCTATTTTAAATCATTATAATAAACTCAGTCATAATTAAACTCAGTAAAATGATTGTATTAATATTAATCAGTAAAATAGGTATTCATTAACCGTATTAATAAGGAAGAACAAATTTATATTCTTAAAAAAATTCGAATATGCACAAATGGAAAATACGTCAAACAATTAATCAGATCAATAACCGAATTTTATTTATATGCTGAGTGTTAACAGCAACAGTCATCATTTAAGTTAATCTATTCAAATTTAACAAACATTTTAGCAAAGTTTGATACGTGCGCTGAATAACCTTTTAAATTCATCGAAACTATTATTATGAACTGCGGTGAAAAAAAGTGAATAACAGAAATATAAAATAACTGTTTGTTAGTAGTAAAGAATATAAAATGTAATTAATGGAATGGAAAAAGAAAAATATAAAAACAGTAAATTTAGAAAAATTATTAAAAATGAAAAACAAAAAAAACAAAATGATTATAATTTATCTTTTATCAAACTCCATAGTTTCCACGAACAAATTGTCGAATTTCGTTTACTGTTGTTATTCCAATCCTTGCCGATAAATTAGGTTTAATATACTGACAGAGCAAGAACGTTCATAGAGTTGTATCTATCACTTTTTGTTCCATTCTCCCTTACGGTAACAAAATCACGCGTTTCCTCTTGTTCTCGTTTTTTGCGCCAAAAATTCGATAAACCCTTGAAAATATTGCCGCGTCGCCGAAATATAAAAAAAATTGGAGTTGCATCTGCCTCGACGAACGTTCGTTCAGATATGTTTTGTCGAAAACGAAAAAATGATATCGCTGGATTGTGTAAACGATGCGAAATTTGATGACGTGATAGCGCCAGACGTGCCAAAGCACAAAGTATATATAAATATACATATATATATATATATGTGTCTGTATATATATACATATTTTTGTAAATACGTACAATTGTATGTATGTTACAAAAATATACATATATGAGTGTAACAGATGTAACGTGTAATATCCAATTGAACGCAAATATTTACGAAATGAAGATGTAATCTTTTAAATGAATTTTGAGATTACCTGCCAAGCTTCGATTCTTCTTCGTCGACCGGCTTTCTCCTCGACCGTTCGCATACATAGAATATTATTCCTGTAAAATAAGGCAACAACACTTTTTAGATAACGAGAAGCAAGCCATCTTTAATGTATAGTAATGTTTTTATGGAATTCAAATGTTGTGTAGGGGCTAGTAATAGACAATACTTTCAATAACATGTTTCTTTCATAACTTTTTTTTAATAAAGCATTTGTTTTCACGAAAAAACAACGAGAGCTTATTCAACCTTTTAATAGCAATAGGTGAAAAAAACAAGGAAACATGCATACGAGGATTCTCTGTACATATATTTTTTGTGATTCTGATTTTAATTGTGATTTTTCGATAAGGATTGTTTATACTAAAAAAATATTAAAAAAGAATACATAAATTAATTTTAACTTGCACATACTTGAAACTAATAGTATTAATTTTTTTTTAAACAATAACTAATTTTTGTATGCTTTTTAAACCTCAAGATTTCTTCTCTTTTAAAGTTATTTGACTTTAACAAGCTACAAACTTTTATAAACTTTTGTTTTTAAGAAGAAAGTTGCTTTTCGAAAGTTCCATAGAATAAAAATTTATATGATACATTACCTGTTTTGTGAGTACAGCAACAAATACCATCGATGATAAAAATAATGACAATGAGTATCGCTATCACGATACCGATGATTGCTCCACTGGATATCAGGGGTCCCTGGTGATTGAGCACACGATTATCCACACCTTAAAAATAAAGAGAATTTATTTTAGTAAAATCATCCAGTTCCATCACAGTTGCTTCGTTAGTGCAAAAGCAAAAGTAAACAATGCTTGGTGATGTCATAAATGGTAGTCGCGTGTTATTTCAAAACGTACTGGTACATACTTTGTTATATGCAATTGACGAAATGTTGTTATTGTAATCAATAATCATCCAATTAAACCAATCATTTCTCAAACTAAATTTTGTTTTAATAAATGAATTTTTTTATAACAATTTCAACGTTGAATAAATGAATGATTAGAATGATTTGAACATTGTCCCTGCAAAAGTACAGTATAATCAATAGATAAGACCTAAATGGAGTTTTTTTTAATTAATAATTTAGAGTATTAATCAGTTCATTGAAAAGTGCTGTTTTGTGGATTGTTATAATTGTGACAATGTTAAAATAAAGCTTTGAATTTTGGACCGCAAGAAATTTAGGTCAGATTTCTGATTTATATTCTTTTTTTTTTGCAGAGTAGAATGGTCAAGTTTCACTAGTTCTTTCGACTACAGCAGAAATAGTTTGAGTTAATAAGTTGAATTACACCAAATGTCCAGTTGTGCCAAGTGCACCTATTTGCCACTCGCAGTGTACGCCGATAAGCAAACAAAAACGTCTAGATATCCCGTTGAAAAAGCCATATGGACAAATGTAATTATCAGAATATGCTAATATTTTTTGGTATTATTGATAATTGAAGTTGAATAATATGCAAGTAAGTTATTAAAGTGTCAACTAGATAAATCAATGTCGTAAAACAATTAAAATGTCAGAAGATTTTAAAGCAGAAATGGTGATTCAATAGATCCAAATATCCAGTGACATTAGGCTGTAGTCAACTGTAAATGTTTATTTTTCTTTTATACAATATTATAATACACTGAGAAAAAAGTAAATAGTAAAATTGAAAACAATTTATATTCATTTGAGGATATCTCTGAAGAGTGAAAAATTTTACTATTAAAAATAGTAAAAATGATAATTATCAAAGCAATTTGTAGTACTTTTACTACTAATATTTACTAAATGACTTTTAAATTTTACTATTATTATCAGTAAAAATAATTACTTTTCCAATATTTCCTCAAATTGATACAAAAGATAGTAATTTGTGATATATCTTTTTTCTCAGTGTAGTTTCTTTATGGCACATTCATCCTAAAATACCATAATGCCATTATATATCAAACTTCAATTGGTATCTGCTTAAATTATTTAATTTTATTACGCATTTTTATTTGGATTTATTTGAATCTATTCCCATCTTTTGTTAGACTTTTTCAACAGGGTAGATAAACTTGTGGCCAAAGAGCAGTCCAATGCCGCCGGGAAAAAAATGAATTTAATACGCATGATACGCGATATAATGAATGCACTAAGCAGATTCGTTTGCCGCTGGTTAAATTGCCGAGGATCGGCCTTTAGCGACAAACAGCACAGTGGAACCCCTCGTAATACAATTATGATTCCCCGTCATAATTTTAAATAAATTCCAATTAATAGTAGAAGCGTAATTATGGGAATACTTATCTAAGAAATATGATAAACAATTATTATTCATGGTTTCATTCCCTCATATTTTTTCAAACCTTCTATGCAATGAATACTTTTATAAATTGTAATGCCATTTTCAATTCTGCGGGGGGTTCTACTGTGTTTCAAAGACAGGTGTGCCAACCTGCCTTATCGAATGCGCAATTTTTGTGGGTGTTAAGAAAAAAATGTGTAGTTAAACTCTAGTCGAAAGAACGGCATCACCAAACACGTTTAGCTGTCTCTTGTTGATAGTCCTGAAAAGAAAAATGAAGGCCCAACAATATGTTCGTATATGTTCAAGCGCTGTGTGTAAGTGCCTCAAAATTATAAAGGTTTCGTATCATGACTTTTGGTTGGTTAATTCAGTTCGTGTGTTATGCGAAAATGCATATTGTGATCGAGTCGTAGTAAATTATTGATTGAAAACTGAAGAAAACGAGAAGAAACGCGAATGATGGTGGAAAGTCAAAACGTTAGGTGAAAAGAAGTAGAGAACTGAAAGCAAGAGATTTCAAAATACACGGAAGTAAATAACTTTAGAAAATATGTTGATTAAGAAAGTAAATTTTAATAAGTGATTAATCATACATTAGCCAATTACAGTCGAGAAACGCCCAGCCGATCAGAGTTTAAGAACCTCGAATTTATAATTTTGAGAAATGCCGTAGACATTTGACGCAGTACCTTTCTGGAGACAACACGTTGTGACCTTTTCAACATCTCTTGATACATTTTTTTTCTCTCTCTCACCCTCTCGCCCTTTTATTTATTTATTTATTACCACGTAACTTGTAAGAAATCATATAATTTTCAATTAAAATTGGACTTCTTACCAGTTTCATTGCATTTTTTGAGGAATTCTTCAAACAACCAACAAGTTTCGTATCGCGATTTAACAAAGAAAACATTAACTTAATAAAAAAGTTAAAATAAGCATAAATTGAAAGAATTTCTCAAATTTGATCACAGGGTTGAACATTTTATATCGAAAATGTTTTTTATTTAAGTAACTAGAGTCCACATGTCGAATTTAATTTAAATAAGTTTTCATGTTATATGTCTTAATTAATATATTTCACTTACCAGGTACATTTAACAAGAAATATATTAAAACAATTAAAACGTGGACAAAAACTACAATTCATAGCAACTGGTCAAGTGCACACCTAATAGAATTTAGCTAGATTGTTTTAATTAAAATTTATTAAATAAATAAAATTTCGACGTGAGTTTAAACAATAGCTATAATAGACATACTTGGATTGTCAGTCAATCGTGATTTAATTAAAAATACCTTTTGAACTTTATTATCATTGTGTAAAACGTCACAGTAATTTGATATATTCCGATTAAATCTTATCCACAAGAAACATTGTATCCCATGGAAAAAATAGGATGATGAGAGGAAACATACCAGTAAGGTTATCATCATTCGTTTATTACAACCATGCATATGTGTTTCATGTGACCGTACATTTGTTTGATGGGATTATGTGGATTATATGTATGGTGAAACAGATGTATGATTGCAATAAACAAATTAGATGTCTATTCCACTGAGTTTAATATTAAGCTCAGTACACTAGTATCCACCATGCATTTTTCTCCGTGCAAAAGTGAATAAGATTGAATGAAGTAAGAAGAGTTGCTTAATCAGAAGAGCATTGTGAGTACATGATAAATAGAAGTCGTTGTCAATCTTTCTTTTCAACCCTGTGATTTTGCCGAGTAATTCAGCTGGTGAGCAGAATTAGTGGCGGTCACAACATGTTTGCCGTAGCGTGACAGGTAGCCGCGCGTGGACTGTTATTGAAAACACCGCGATCGGTTTCAAAAACATAGAGACAGAGCAGCGCGCACAACAGGAAGAAAAGCGTTACAAAGAAGAGACTAGCTCGTACGGCATTAGTATACATCAAACTACGGTGCTACTCAGCTAAGTTTAACTGGAGGAGCGGGCGCACACACAGACATTCAAGCGGCTCAATTATGTCCCAACGTTCCGTTTCTTATTCGCCGGTTGTCCTCTACTGTAAAACGGGCAAACGGGGAAGCGGGAAAAGAGGGCAACAAAAACGAAAGACAATAAAGGAGGAGGGAAGAAAGAAGGGGCGTGGATGGGCCAGAAAGTGATACGGAGAGCGGCAGGGCAAGGCTATCAGACGAAACAATCTACGAGGATGTTCAAGCGGTGCTTTCATTAGTTGTATATTTACCGTTTTCCGTCCGTTATTTCCGCAGGACATAAAGCAGGCGGCAAGCGAAAAAATAAACAGGACGCCCGCAAAGGAAGCC
Organism: Leptoteleia sp. ZL-2020; assembly: GCA_022817305.1. Taxonomy (NCBI): domain Eukaryota; kingdom Metazoa; phylum Arthropoda; class Insecta; order Hymenoptera; family Scelionidae; genus Leptoteleia; species Leptoteleia sp. ZL-2020. The sequence goes on along the minus strand of JABFPN010004805.1, from coordinate 4,030 downwards.
ACCTCAAGACGCGTTTCATTTTAGATCCCAATTTGCGCAAAAACCTGTCCCGTCTTCTTACCGTTTTTTTTTTTTTCTTCTTCTTTTCTACATGTACATTCATTTATATCCTATCGTTATTAATATCCCGCCAATAAGCAAATCGTTGCCTCGACGCGATTTGACGCTGGCTTCCTTGCCAAGTCCGTCTTCCAAGCCTTTCTTTTTCGACAATTTGTATATTTTCGTTGCCAGTTTATTTACAATAATCAATTCATCCGTCAAACCATATAACGTTAAACGTTGCCATTGTGTATCATTCACATATGTCATTTTATGTAGCTTCGACGCATTGATGGTGTGCGTGTGTCGAGTGTGCTCGCTAAAAAAATAACGCCGGTCCTTGAGACTCCAAAAGCGAAGAGACTGTACAATTTCGTTTCATTACTAATCTTTTTTTAAATTTGTTTCTTCTCGTTTTGTCCTTTTTATTTATTTATTTCTCTTTCAACTCATATAAACCCTCATATAACGCTGCACTGAGAAAAGAGAGGTGTGTGTGTGTGTGTGTGTGTGTGTGTGTGTGTGTAGTAATAAGTACCATTTCACTGAGTAATTTGATCGTATCGAATTGAGTGCTTCGATGAGTTCTTTAATGTTTGAAAAACGTTGCCCTTGTGATTGTTAAAATGTTATTTTGTTGGATGATTTATTTTCATTTTAGAATTCAACGGTATTTTCAGGATTATTTTAACATTTGTCTTGATACGCTCAAATCACTAGGACCTATAGTACTTTGTATCGTTACTCTTTTTTTCTTTTTCTTTTCTTTTCCTTTTTTTTTCTCGGCAAAAAGCAAACTGATAGAAAGGAACTGAAAAGATTAACATCGTGTTGGAAATGAATTTTCTATCGGTTTGAATTCGTTTTATTATAATTCAGTATATTAGTAATGTCCGCGCAAAGAGTGTAGGAACCTTGTGTTTTCTATTCTTATTTATGTTCTCTTTTTACTTTTCATTTCTTTATTATTTTGTTTGAAGAACTTCCGTTAAGACGGCTGGAATGAAGTATAAGTGACATTGATATTTGAAAAATTATCGTGCTACGAATGTGACCGATGTTTCATTCAATCGAAGATAATTTTTCAATAATAAGTATTATTTCAATATAGTTTGGATTACATCTAATTTTTCGCGACTTTGACTCATTGTGGAAAATTAAGTCCGGCTCGGTGACGTTCCTTATTATTGATTTTTGAGCAATAGGATTCGAGTCCGAATTTTCCAGAAATCGTCAAAACTCTATATAAAACTTGTATAAACTCTAAACACTGATAACTTTGAAAACAGCTCGAGTACGAATAACCTCCTTTTCGTTCTTTGCTACGGCACTGTCGTATTTTAATATCGATTATCATGACGTTTAAATCCGACGGTGTATATATGTGTATCTTGCAAGTAACGCAACTACTCGATCCGAAAATGTATTCTCCAACGCATTATACGAACTTTTACTTTTCCTTTTCAATCCTTTCTTCAATTCGATTCTTTTTCTTTTTCGAAAAGTTTCCCACAACAAATCAATTGGAATTTTCGAAAACACACGTTGAACTTGTTCTTAATTTATTTGCATAAATTTTAGATTTACAGTCGCATAAGGAGAAATCTTTTTATCTTTTCATTTTTTGCATTTTCTTCAATTAAAAAAATTTATCACGTTAATTTAAATTTGTCAAAAGTACAACTAAAGTTTTTAAAGTAACTAATCATAATTATTTTATTAGTTATTTCTACTTGAAATATTTAATGTTCATTTAACATTATACTTTCTTGCAGGTGTTATTAAAGTCTCGAAGTTTAATTTAATTTAATATAATTTATTTCCGTTCAATTTCCATCAAGTATTGTATGCGTAATAAGAATGAAATTTTTAATAGCGCCACCTGTGCTTCGTAAAAAAGTTGTGCGTTTAATGAGTATACGCCACCTTTGGGAGATGCGAGTAGTAACACTTGTGTTTTCGCTTCGAAAATAGACTTTGAGCCGCGATTATTTCTGAAACTAGCGCACCGCGTGTCTTTGCGTTTATTTCTGCAGGAGCTCGAGGAAAATGCTTTGCACGAGGATTTATGAATCGAGTGCCGCGTGAATTACAGCGCTGTTAAACGTCACTTCGGCGTTCCGTTACTTCTTGTTCAGTGCGCGCGCCCTCCCTCGGTCCATTTTTCGTTATTGCATAACCGAGGGAGAAGAATGAAACACTGCCTTAATGAAGATGACTTTTATTTATTAGCGCGCGCTTTTTGCCTCCTTTTTTAATCCTTACGTCGTCTGGTTAACGTCAAAGTAGGAGAAGCATAAATCATAGTCACGGCTGGAGTTACAACTTTGCAAACTTTTCGAATTCATTTTTACGACATTAAATTGAATGTAATTTTGTCAAGTTGAACTCTCAACAGTTTTAATTATGTTAAGCATGAAAGATACCGTTGCTTATTTTGCAGTGTATTATTGAAAATTCACCGTAATCACATTAAATCAAATTGCTTAATAGCCGTGAGAATTAACATTGCAGACATTTCCATTCTACCTTGAAAATAAGAGTCAATTACAAATTATTAAATTTTTAATTATTTATGTTGTATATATATAAAATATTGATGAATTGTATATCATTACACAATTAATGTCAATGAAACATTAGCACCCCATTTATACAATATTATGCAAATTAAATATAAAGTTTAAATTCTATCATTAAATTTTTTCTGAATAATGAACAAATGTCACTTTTTGCGTTATCCAAATTTCTCGCACTTTGCGTCCTTTATTTTCTGGCTTTTATTTAATTTGAAAATAATAGCAGCTCTAAATTTTCATTGATAATTCTAGGACGCCAATTACCGAGTCGAAAAACGAGACCCTAAGAACAGCGACCGATTATTCTTGAACACAAAAAGAGCGAGAAAAAAGCGACTTCGCGCCTGCGCCTGTGGTCTTTCCGGTACGATTTGTCGGCTCATTTCTTCGGTGGCTCGTCATTACAGGCCGAACATTGTCGAACAGATGGCACTCTTTAAGTACGACTCGATGTAAATACGTCCACGAAAAAAGCGCCTTCATTGTCGTCGTATAATGCGTTGTCGTGAAACAGACAGACTTAGTCTATCTTCTCGGTTGCTCTCGGGAAAAGTCACGTGAAACGAAATTCTGGTACGTTTTCCGGCGATGCGACTGCAGCGCCTAATTCATGCGGCATATCATTTATGACTGTCTAACATTTTTTTACATTCTTTTTTGCCTAGATTAATATTTGTCAAACAATTCTTAATCCTTTACATTACTAGATTATAAAGATTTAAGAAACTTGTAAATATTAATTTGTTTGAATAAAATTGAATGAACGTCAAGGGAATTGAATGTATTTAAATGTTCTTACTATTTCTTTGAATATTCAAGCATATTAAGTATATTCAGTAAGTTTAATGGATATACATGGTTCGTTGAGAAATCAGTTTGTTAAATCTTAATTTAATTTTATTTCATAATTTTCAATGATTTACTATACAATGTAATAAAATTTTAAATTTAATTTTATTACGACCTTACTACAAACATAATTGTTACATTTATTATTACAAATATACATCAAATTGAAGGTTTTCTTGTTCCGTAAATGCAATTCTGAAATGTCAATTAAATAAGTATGACAAAAATGACAAAAATTGAAAAATTCTTTAAGACAACCCAAGTAAAAATTAGACTAGATTTTGTCCAGTTCAAAAGTGGTACTAGCCAGACTTTGACCAGTTCAACTGGCCTAGTAAATCTGACAAGATACTGTCCAGATTCTGGCTCATAAATACTGGAGCATTATATGACTGTGTAGAGCCTAGCTAGGTTCTTACCAGTCACATTCGGATAGTTTGTACAGTCAAAAAACTATTCCACATTTTTCCATGGAAAAACTATCTAAAACTTAACTAGATTTTTAAGCTAGTTCCTGTCCAGAATCTAGTGTGTTTTTGAAAAATTATTATTATCATTTT
>JABFPN010004804.1:0-14352 GCA_022817305.1 Leptoteleia sp. ZL-2020 | reverse complement strand
CTGATAGTCTTTGAGAACCGTAATACTGATCAACAGAGGTCGTGAATGGCCGAGTGGTAAGATATGTGACTTATAAATTGTAGGTCGGGAGTTCAAATCAAGGTGGGATTAAAGTAAATTTTTTTTTTATATAGAAATGCTTTGTTAGCCTCTATGGCTCGACTGTGGCTCCTGGCCACATCCCACAGTCGATCCATTGCGGCAACATGTGTGGCTTATTGTGGCCAAGACTGTGGGCTCCCGCATGCCACAGTCTTAGCCACAGTGCTGCCATAGACTCTGCCACAATGTTTTTTCCACGCGGGCACTATTACATTTAAATAATGATTGAAAAGTATTTTTCTAATGCATACAATTAATTTTTTATACTAATGTTATGAACTTAATATTTTATATGAACTAGCAGTTTAAATTAGTCGAATAAAAAAGTTTTACAAATAATTGTTGTTCTCAACAAATTATCCATTGAAATTTTTAAAGTATTTGAACTGAAAATTGACGACTTAAAAATTAATAAGGATTTTATAACACGAAGTTTCACGAAAAATGTTTATTCATATTCATAAGATTTTTAATTTTAGTACTCAAATGAAAAGTTGTTTTTTCTTTCTTATAATTTCTTGTCAACTTTAAATAGAAAAGACTAAAGGAGAAAAGTATAGTATAAAAATGATAAGAAGTTCAATAAAATAATTATATACAAAAAGCAATAAATACTTAAATTACATTCTATAATAATATATAATAAATTCTAACGTACCACAAATTGTTATTAAATAAATATTATTAATACGACTTGATAATTGGCCATATACTTACTTTTTTAATAAAACATCCAATTAATTTGTTAGCTAATTAATATATAAAACAAAAACGAATTACAAAATTATTTTATTTGTCTGAAAGTCTGATATTGCAAAGTAAATTATTATTGTTACAATGACGGCATTTAATAATCCGTGGAGTTAAGAAGATTAAAATGCCACATTTTGTGAATTTTGAAACCAGACGTATCGTTGTTGTGAGATATTAGAATAATATATGTGGAACGTTGGTTATCGGCAACGCAGTACGTTTCTGCAAGCAAACATCAATTTTATCGCGGGTGCCGCGCTAAGTACTGCAACTGCTGCTAAACATATGTACTCTCGCGCATACGTTACGGTGCGTAACTGTATCGAGTTTGTAATGAAATTAACGGCAGCATTAGGTATTAGCGGATTTGCGTTCTTATCGTACCTGCCATACTGTTATACGTATGACTGCTCTGTGGAATGTCGACGAAAAATACAAGTACACGGGAAAAATATTCTGTCACTTATAGTTGGATTTGAGTCTAAATATTACACAATTTCATTATTCTTTGCTACATTTTTTCAAGATACACACAAATTTTCTGATGCATGTATATGATGTAACAAGTAGTGATAGATAATAGGAAGATGATTTTATTAAAAAAAGTATGTGAAAAATAATCCGTTGATTTATTAATAAAAGTAAAGGGTTCCTGTTTAAAAATACTTTTAAATCTGTGGTCTGTGGTGAGTGAACTCGGGGATTTATCTACAACTTTTTCATCCGGATAACAATTGGATAGAGGGTATTTTGTTAATAGAATTTTTGCTTAAAATTTTAATACATTTTGCAGTTTTTTACAGTAAATTAATCTTTTAAATCAAGTTGAGGTTACTAAGTAACTATGGGTTTATATTAAAAGCGATTTAATACATTTTATATTCGCTTAAAATTTTGTTCTTCCGTCATACATGCATATTTATTTATTATTACAAGTAACAGTTCAATCAATTACCTTCTGATAAATGATATTTTATAGTTTTCTATAACCAAATATGACAATAGTAATATTAATTAAATACAGAGACATTTTTTATGATATCTTTTATTTATAGTTATATAATTTCTTGTTAAAATAATGTGCAATCTGGTTAATTCAACCAGAATTTTAGTTATCATGAAAATTATTCAAATTTCACTTCTCAGCATCGATTTCCATATACGAAAAAAACACTAAATTTAACAATCGACCGATGATTGCCAACCCTACTCATTGAAATTAAATTCATATAAATAGAGTTTTAATTTCTCGTTAAAATTTGTGGCTGTTAACTTTTTTTTTGGCTGTAAAAATCGTCTGTCTTTATATTCGTAAAATCAGATTTTGGTTGAAACAAATTTTATTTGTCTTAACCGAATATTTTATTGCTTCAATTAAACTTTAGTTTAAGTTTAGTTAATTCAGCCAAATCTTTTTCTCAGTGTAACTAGCTTTTCATGTTTTTCTTTTTTAAAGATACGCAAACATTGCATTTCTTTTTCCTTGTCTAATTTTATTACGAGTGCTTTCAAATGATGACTGAAATTGTGCATTTAAATTGGTAATTTTAAAAACATAACAATCTTAAATTCCATAAATTAGTAGGTATCATTAAGGCTAATAGCAATAATTTTAAACTAATTTTTAATATAATTAATCAACTTCAATTTTTTTATTATTTATCATCGATTGCTGCAAATCAATTGCTATCCTCGTACTACTGATTTCGTTTATTCAGTTTCGATCGACTTACGTGAAATAATTTCTAATTAATTAAAAGTTTTTTATTCGTTCAGAAACTAAATCACGTAAAACGTAAAGGTTCGATGTTTATTTATTAAACATACATTGATTGATTGGCACTCCAATCATGAAGCTACTTATGCTTTTAGCTTTCTGATTGTGAGTAAACAATGTGTACAGACGTAAAGCTCGCTGTAACTTGCGAACGTAAACAGGTAAATTGTATATCGCGACGCAATAACCGTGAACAGTTTTAAAGAGTGATATTCATTTTTATGCCCATTGGCTTAGAATTAATAAATTAATGAAAAAATTTTGAATCAACGATACCGTGCAGGACTAGGAACGTTGCCGGCAGAATGCACGTTAATGATTTTGATTTATTGAAGTGTAAATGATATTTTGCGTTCGAGCACGTACGTTTTAATAATGAGCGTATGGCTATTGATTTGGTTCATCGCAATTTCATGAGAGAGACGTTTGTTTACACAATATATATAAATAATTCTACGCTCCGTGTAACGCGAAATTCCTTCCCGAATCACAATATCCGGAGCAGCAATCGCTCTGGAGAAACATATACTGAAATAATTGATTGTACATTGTTGTTATCATTAAGTTGTTTATAATATAGCATCATTAGTGAATTAATCAATGTGCTTTATAAGGGTTCATCGGGTATTTTCATGCTAAATAGTTTAGAAATATTGTGATTCCAATAACATCGCGATTATTGCTTTTTTTTTGTTAGCACAAAAGCGGGTAATTTGAATAGCACCGTGAAATGATATGAAAATGAGGTAATTTTTGGTTGAAAATATTATGTGTTTATATATATGTTTGTTTAGTTTCAAATATTATGTTATTGTCCACACTGTAACTAAAGCTCAGTGTAATTTATACAGAAAGAAATATAGCAAATATTATAGTTATTAATTTTTTGAGTTGAAAATATGTCTAGTAAGAAAAATAATTTGGCAAGTAGTATGAAATCGATTTAGGACAGACGAAAATAAGTCCGGTGAATGTCTGGTAACTGTCTGGTAAGAGTCTGCGTACAGTCTAAAATTAGCATGGTCAGGACGGTTTAGGACGATTTTTATGTCTAGCAAACATGAATTCAGAAAAGTATTATTACGGTCTGAAAAATACATCCACCTAGATGTAATCCGAACTAATTTTCGGTTTGGTAAAATATGAATTTTTAGACTCTAATCAGACTTTTTCCAAATTCTTCACAGTTAAATTAATCTGGCATAAATATAGGGGAATATATATATATAATTTTCATTGTCATCCAATAGTATGCAAAAGTTTGTCCATTGAAATTTAGTTAACATTTGGATACAACTTTTATTAGATACAAATAGATGCCATTAGAAATAGTTTTACTGAAAAAATTCTTCCATAGGAATTGTAAGTGATTCAGTTACATTAATTGTAACTGAGTATTTATTGAAATTTAAATTGATCAATTTGGTATTAAATAAATAGCTGATATGAGAAATCGTTTAAAATTTATGAAAATAATGGAGAAAATAATGGAAGACATGTTTGACGGAACAAAGGAAAAATTTGAAAAATGTGCGATTGTAGAGTCAGTCATCGTCGTTTTGGTTAAGGTGAACTAAATTTGAGCTGCAAGTTTGGTTATCGTTAAATCCTACGGAACTTCGTGAAACAAGAGGGCGCAATTTGACGGCAGATTTGTACGCTTGCGAACATTCGAAAGAAAAATACAACAAACAATCGTTGGTAACTACGCATGCACACATTGTTCGCAGTTTTTATTCAGCGTCAGGTTGTTTGTATCGAACTTTTTCGAAAATTTAATTAATTTTTCGGAAAACAAATACGCGACTGTTCTTATTATTATGGACGGAGTGCGAGATCGATGCGAACTGCTTCGTAAAACATTCTAACGCTTTGCAGTTATTTATCTAAACTCGTTTAATTCAGTTCGAAAATCATTCGACGTCACATTTTTCGATTTCTAGTAGCTGTTACGCTTTATCGCGAGTACAATGAAAATGAAAAAAGAAAAAACAACCAAACAAACAAATAAACAAACAAACATGTAGACTAAAAAATATTTGGGTAACGGCGCGCGATAAAAAGTCACGCGCCGATATGCGGCTCCATTAAAAAAGTACAAAATACTAAAGATTGTGTTATGGATAAGACGAGGTTGAAAGTGTTAAATGTACAAGTCAACTGTCGATATCGACTTTTCGGCTTTATTTCACTTTTATAACTGACAAGTAGTAAATATTAACGTCAATCCGACTGGTTTTAAATGTAATACATTTTTTTAATAATTTCTAAAATGAAAATATAATTTCAATCCGAATTTCCAACAATTATATTGTATAAAAAATGACACTAAGTTTTTAAGTTTATGTATGTAACTTAATGTAGGTTTCAGTTAATTTAACTGTATAATAAGTAAAAATGTCAGTACAACGAGCACTTAACGATGATTATTTTTAACAAGAAAATGCCTCTAGATCGTTCTGGAAATTTTCATGAAATTTAAAGCTTAATTTTTCTAAAATTATTACAGCATAAAAGATTTGCTCTCGATTCACTGGAGGATGCCTATCTAGATTTATTTGTTGGAAAGATTCAACCTAATATTTCTTGATGATAAAAGAAAATTTGATTCCATCGTATTCATTTCAAACTTATGAAGGGTATTACATATGTCTCTGATCTATTATGTGCAATTTCGTTTGCAGTGGCTCCATTTTGAAATTTGCAAAGATTCCAACTCTTTTAGCTTCTGCATACTAATATGAGCATAATTTTCCTTTGAATCGTCATTTATAGATTTTTATCGAAATTTTTGTGAGATTTGATGAGTTATGTTATTTTTATAATGAATTTAATTATTTTAAATTAAATTAGTTTGGGACAAAGATGTGAATTTAGCGTTCCTTCTTGGAATAATGACAAAGAAGATATTACGTAATCATTATTCGTACCATTGTTATATAAATAATGTAAATAAATTGTTACACAATATTTGATATATTTTAGATTAGAAGATATTTAATAAAGAAAATTACTCGATAAGATAATGCTCGTAATTATATAATTACATATGTACTAATCAGGGAAAATCGATTAACAGTGTGCAGTAAATGTTACTGAGATATACAAATTATAATTCAGAAATTAGTTCAATCAATGTTCCAAATTGATTAATGTAATTAACATGGAAGTTAATGTACACTATTGTAAAAGTAGAAATTTATATTATTATTTAATTTTTTTAATTAGAAAATACTATTGAGTCGTTTTTATTCAAATAATATTATTAAGTTTGATTAAAAACTGAATTTTAATTTGCATAAGTATATTGAGATTTAAACCAACATGTTTAAATCAGCTAAACGTATTCATTTTATCATTTGTATTACTAATGTACGCAAATATAGTCAAATAAATTTAGTTAGATAAAAGTATTTATTTGCAGAATTAAACTGAAATGTTTTCTGAATAGAAAAGTAGATCAATATTTCTTTTTGTGTACTTAGCAATTGTGAGTTAAATGTGAACTGTTATCAATTATTATGCACATTTTACTAAAAATATGCTTATAACTATAAGCAAATAAAAAATACTGACTCCAGGAATCATCATATATCGTACTACGAACATGCTATTGATCTCAATATCAAAATAATTGTTATTAACTTTACTTTTCTACAAGAAATGGCAAAATATAATAGAACATAATAAAAGGAAAATGGGTGAAAACTTTTAGCCTGAAATGCCCTACCTCATCATTGTCCTTGAATATGGTAATTTTTGCAATAAAACATAGCCGCAACGTATAAAAAGCGAGCGCTTTTAATCAACATTGTTCAAAGAACCCTTTTTTTCCACGCACATATTTAGCCGGGCCGCGTCCTCGTCCCCCCCCCCCACCGAACACCCCGCGCGTTCCATTTACAGCGAGCCCATTTCACTTGACACACTTATCTCAAAGTCGCGAGTGCGCGAATATATTGCATTCCTTAAAATCGCTGTCGCGTATCGCGAATCCGGACGAATGCGCCGCGCCGTTAGCTGGCGGAATGTGGCGATAAAATTTGCAGGATATCAAGAGGCGGTCCGCTTGGCGTAATCGGGCGCAAATTTCACGGCGAATAATCGGGTGCTGGCGATATAAAAAACGCCAGGTAACCCGGTAAAAATGAAATCGGGCACTTCCCTGGTATCGGTATGGCCTGACCGATTACATTTAACTCGTTTAGGGATGTGTTTGGGGATTTATCGATTATGGTCCCAGTCAAGATGAAACGTTACAAATTGCCATAATGGTACCCATGTTAGGGCCCAGTTAAATCATTGATGGATTGTTGATCTTGTCAAGGTGCCTGGTTAGGCCCCGTTGGGCGCCTGACCAGGATCGTATTTCGTATTTTAGCCCGGTTTCAATTTTTACTAGGGTAGCGAAAAAGGTAAATAAGGTAGCCTGCATTATGCATGCCGGCGGTGTACTTACTCTGATCTTGGCAGCCTTTGAGCTCGATACGAAGGCAAACCGTTCGCCTGTGCACCGAGTGCGGCAACACACGGATCTGCGTGGCGAAAATCGGCGGCACCAGCTCGCGCGACACCACCGTCAACGTGTCGCTGTTCCCGGCCAAAACCTAAAACACAAGACCCTTTTAATTAGTTTCTTATTAATTTGTAAAATTCGACAGTTTCGATGCGCCAATTTTGTTGGAAATAGAGCTTTGACGGATCAGCTTCGACGTTGCATCAGAACTCGGATGCTTAATTAATCATTTTGATCAATTTGTGTTCTGAAAACTTTTAGCGCTTCATCGTAAATTCTTGTTATTGTTTTATTGAATGTTATTATGAGACAACTTCTTTAAAAAGTAAGGTGGAGCAGTTTTAAACAGGGACAAATGATTTATTAAATGAAACGTGCAAGTAAATATTGCGAAATATAGCGCGGAACAGGAAGGGTTGTGATTAAAAGTTTTCTTTTGGCACGGTTTTTATATTAAATTTTAGTATTAGCAACTATGACTTAAAATATGATTTGTTTTGTTTAAAATGTAATTATCCTATTTAATGTTGATACAATTTCTTCTTTTGACGTATTCAAAGAATTATTAATTGTAAAAAAAATGTTATAAAAACAGAAAAAAAATCCTGTTGCGGTAATGATAATTCCGTTAATATTACGAGATTAAGCGTTGTCGTAACAGGATTTTTATTACAACGAAACATTTTTCTTTGCAGAGTTTATTAACATTTTGTTTGTTCATTTTTCTGATTTTAAATGTACTTATTACTTTCGAAGGGAAGTAAGCAGAGCGCTAAAAGTGCGACGTTAAAAATAATAGACTTATAAAAAGACCATTTATTAGATGTAGTTATGCTTAATTTAACTGTTTGTGTCATTCTCAATCTGATTTCGTTTAAACTCGATAAAAGGATTCATTGTTAATATTCAGATTTATTCTATTAATAAGTGGATTTCTTTTCAAATTAAGTTTCAATAACTGGTGCGCCATTTGTAGGACACGATAAGTTTTTGGATCTAGCATTTTTAAGTTGCATTAATTTGAAGTCAATTGTTTAAAATTTTAGAGTGAATATACGTCTTTAATTCAAATTAATTAACCGTAATTAAGGAAGACACGGTCTAAATTTAAAGTCTTATTCCTACACTATATAAAATTATCAATTTTACTCATTTCAAACAATTATATATATTCAGAATAAATAACTCCACTGATTTCCAACATCTTAGGCTTATATCCTTTTTTCAGTTCTTCCGAACAAACATTAAACTTCGCGGAAGTTTTATGCAACCACTTGAAATCCTCAGAAATTCGCGTTAAAAAGTTGTGTTTACAAATGATAGGCATAAAGAACTCGGAGCAGATGTTTCCCAACTACACGAAATGATTAAATTTTGATGAACATCAGATTACATTTTATTCGAGTGTAATAAGGTTAATAGTGGATAAAAAATTTACTTCTCTTTTAAGGTGCCTAGTGAAAAAAAATCCAACTGCGACAAAAATTTATATTCCGCATATAAAAGAATGGTTAAAAAAATTATGAATAAAAATGAGTGAAGAGGGAAGAAAAATTGCGAATAAAAATGGGATTTAATTATCAGGGATAAGTCGTCGATTGTGAACCGTGATTATTTTGTTTGATATTTCCATGGTGAAATTATGTTGACACGCACCTCCTTACCGTCCCTGCGTTTATACTGGCGCCATTGAGTAAAATCTGGTCGACGGTATTCCACGGTGTACTCTTCGACGTATTCCTGACCAATGCCGTGATCGTATCGACCTTGAGTCTCTATGCTTGTAATCATGTGAGGTCTTCCGAGGTCAATTTGCAGCCACTCACGAACCCCGTTTGCTATTTGACTCTTCGGGCACCAGGCGCCTCCAGCCATTTCCTGCCGGAGCCTATTTTTTTTCAAATCATAATTTCGAATTAAAATTTTATACGCATTCTTACACGGTAATTTCTGTTATTGTGTGCGTGCTCGCATTACGGATGCTTTTACTGAATAATTTCATTTAAATAACGATTAACTACAATTGCGGTTACTGCAGCCATTAAACTTCATTGAAAATAAAATGCTTTTTATTTGCTCCATAAAATTATAATTTTAATTCGTATGGAATTAACTTCTCTTCTTTTTTTCTAACGATCCAAGAGAGGAACAAAAAGTGGAATACTAGAAATTCAAAATATTCCTTTGAATTTTTGATTAAATTGATTATTATTGTAGATATTGAGTTGGTATAATTAGGTGGCTATAGTGGAGAACGTAATTCGATAAAAAGAGAAAGGTATACATGTGACTTTGAGCAAGTTTTTAAGCGAAGGGGATAAAATGTAAGGTATAATGCGAACTTTGGCTGTATTTCTCTATGTGTTATGTGTTTTCTCCTAAAATTATTCCACTCAAAGATTTCCATTGAAATTTACGAGAGTTTCCAGGTCAAATAATAAAAGATGGCCATTATAGTTACGAGGCAACTATTGCAAGAAGCTCATATATTTTGAGCAAATACTTGATATCGCGTTTACCAACAATAAGGAAACAAATATAATTTTTTATTGCTCCGTAACAAGAGAAATATTAAAATTACGTAAAGGGAAATTTAATTTGTTTGGTAATTCCACGTTTACGTAATCAAAAGACAGTAAACTTAAAATGATGCGACAAGTGAGATAAATTTCAACTAAAATAATGTATGCGACAATTTTTCATTATCTCAGTAAAAACCAAACAGTATGTGTGGCATGAAAAATTTATCTTTAAAGTTAATTAATAAAAAGCAAGTTTCTCCCTTGTTTGAAGTTAAACATATGCCGGATAAACTGAATTATATACAGTCTTTCATCAAAATTCTTGCATTTTAAATGACCATTAAAATGAATTTGATTCCAATTTCTGTGGACGAAATCAGTTTGGAATGAGACAGTGGTCTGGACAAAGGTTTCCTTTTAAAGGCAGGCGATTAACCGGATCGGTCTTGGTATATCATTTAGTGTAATTTCCGGGCGAAGATGGCGGAAAAAATGTTCATCTGAAATTGCATCAATATAGGGTGACCCGATAAGCCGATAAGCTGGTGCAATGGTCATCGCGTAAACCCGGCCGGGCGTTCCAAAAGCAGCGTTATCTGATCGTAAGGTGGCGCAGTTGAGCGTTTATTTCGATGGCGCGGCATTGAAAGCTTTCGGGTATTGGTCGTACCTCGTAATATTACATTTTTATGTCAATCGTGTTCGCCGAGATATGGAATCAAATCAATAAATGGAACCGGCACTCGAGCGATTGCATGCAAGAATTGGCCGGCCGAGTTGACACGACAGACGCACCTGCAACACGTACGGATCCCCGGGTTCGTGTCGCACGAAACGCCGCTTGCCACGTTATGCACGTTCGCTTGTAATAACGCTATTTAATTTCCCGTGGTATCTATCATCAATAAAAAGTAATAGCCGCTTTTTATTGAGATACTAAATATATCCGACTGTCATGCCGATTTATCTGCCGTGCTTTTTTATAATAAATCTTACCAAGCGCCCCAGTCGAGTTATTCATTAACACTTAATCTCCGAGCGTGTTTCGTAAGATAGTTTTCAGCTTTTACGTTCAAAGCTCTACCCCTCCTCCCCCCTCCCCCCCCCTCAGGTTTATTGCCGCCACGTCGACGTGTCGCGCTTTCCAAACTAGGGACAAATTTCATTTCGCGAATTTTACAATGCCCCGTTCGATTAAACGGGCTTATACATCTTTTCTGCTATACGTTTCTGTAAAAATTGATTTTAACCCAGTATCACGTTTAATTGTTCAAACTGGAACTTCGATCGGCGCTTTTAACAACACGGGATTGTTAATTGTACCGTTCGCTTTAACGCGCCGCTCTCGTATTTTAATTAATTGCATAAAAATCGTTAATTGGCATAACACGATTAATTGCGTCCCATTCAAGCTTTCGTACCAATTAGAAATATATTTTACGTATTTTGTTAAATGAACGCTGGTTATTGTTTGATAAGTTTAATTTTGATATTTTTGGGACCGATAATATTAGTTTTTAATTTGTGCGTTATGAGTAGCACTTTATTGTATTTGCCTCGCGTTCCCTTCGTATTCATTTCTTCAATTGGAAGTGCATAAATATTTATAAAACCTGCAGTTTTATACGTACAACCGAATTTCTGTGAGAAGGTAAATTCATTTTCATGCAAATCAAATGCGAAGAATATCTTTTTAAGTTAGAATATTTTTGCAAATATTTACCGCACAATTTTCGATTTTATTACAAGGTTTCTTCGTAAATTAATGGACATTTAATTAGAGTTAACAAAATTTTCAGCTCTCTTAAAATAATCATATATCGGCATAATTTGTGATTGTAAATTAAATACAAATAATCCGAGAAACGTATAATTATTATAATCCTTTTTTAAATTTGTTCAAATAATAGAATATTATTTAATAAAAGCCTCGCGAACCGTAAAAATAATGAGCAAAAAAATCTCTACTGTACCTATGTTGGTACAAGGCTAAATAAAAAAATCCTGATCGAATAAACGTCAAATCGATGTAATGTCATTAGTGCAAGACGGTTTTTTAAGATAAAAAATTAAAATGCTCTTTTTTTAACGGTCATATTGCGCGCGCACGGTTAATGACACGGTCCAAAATTACAATAACACGTTTCCATTTAATCGATAAATGGACCGTACTTATTCTCGTGGTGAAGCTATGTAATGTGATCAGGAAAAGATTCTTCTACATTTGCTATCCGAATCGTACTTTATTAAATGATGGCATTTTTCTTAGGAGCGTCGTAAATGCTGCCATAATTCTTTAACGTGTAACACTAAATCTTCCCTTTGTTTTGTCACATTCATTTTAATGTTTGATTATTTTTGCGTGGCACAAATTTAGTGACGTATAATTAAAAATTAAATTAACTTGGCGATATTTCTTTACCTCCATCGTTTCGATTATGTCCATTATAACTTAATCTGCAAAAGACTTATTAATTGAATAATTTATTAAAGGAAAAGAGAAAAAAGGATTTTAATAATTTATACTAAAATATTTCCACTTGATTAAAAAGTACATTTTTCTCATTGTAATTTATATGAAGTTTATTTATTATTATTCATGAATTATAATTACGTGCTTTTTTTTGAAAAAAAAAAAAAATAAAAGGACAGCCTTTACTTTTCATTTTAATATTCGAAGTAAAAAGGGACGTCACGGTGTTTGCTTCTTCGAAAAAGTTGGCGACGTCAGAATATTCCTTCAGGTGAATCTTTACACGTGAGATAATAGACCCAATATCTACGGTTTATTGCGCCGAAACAGAGACACGCCGCGACGCGATTATTGCGCATAAAACGCGCTGTCGCGCTGACGGAACAAAGAAGAAGAACAATTCACGGAATCATTTCATAGTTTTAACAACTCCCGCGTTTCGAAAACTGCACTTCAATGCCGCATTAAAGCCGAGTGCCTCGTTTCCACGATCTTCGCCCATTTACTCTTATATTCCGTTTCTCTCGTATTCAATTGCGTCTCGCTCGGGTTCGCCTATACGGCGGCATTAAACCAGGACCTCTCACCGTTCCTACTACTTTGCTTGCCCTCGCGCAAAATTAGGGACACCATTACCAACTTCACTTTACAGCCCTATTTGACCGATTTAATTCCTCGGATTCGTTCAATCGCTCGATCACCAACGAACGTTGAACTTTTACTTTTCAATGCCAATTGCCGGTTATGTTATGGTTCCCATCTCATCCACAAAAATTGATCTTTACCGTCAGCACTGAAAATTGTCATCGGTAATTAATTTCCATTGAGGTAATTATTGTCCAAAAATAATTGCACATTTTCCGCAGTATTAAACACTTTCAAACTTTCAACATTTCAAATGTTCAGTGTCATTAAAAAAAAACGAGTGGCGAAAAGTGAAAATTATATTACAATCGTAAATGGCTTTAATTGTTTACAGGGTCAGTATTTATTTTATAACAATTCTATTCGGTTATTTCGCGCGAGAAGTTTGTTTCGCGCGATTTGTAAGGAAGTATTATTACAACTGAAAAAAAAACCTCTACGATTGCATAGAGAAAAAGCGGCCAAACTTTCTTTTCGTGACACACAATTTGTCTTTTGCTTTGGGATGAAAGGCAGCCGTCCGAGAGAAAACATACTCGACAAACTTTGCCGGGGTAAAAATTGTTCCCCGTTTAATTACGTATGCAAGTTTTTTTTTCCCCCCCGCATAAGTGTATCGCGCGTATTTATGCCATATTTAACGGCTTTATGCATTATTCATTATAATTTATTCAATTGTCGTGTGCTTGCATACTTTTCCAAACTAATCGGCGACGGTTTCTTTGCTTTTTTTTTTCCTCTCCTCTTCGTCGAATGTCACTTTGGTTTTATTCCTACTCAGTAACTCGCTTTGTGCAGCGTAAATCGGGACGGGGAGAAATTACGGATAATTAATTATGTGGAGTGTTTCAGAGGTCTCGCGAATTCAAATGTTTCTGTTCGTCAAAACTACGTAGCCAAGATAGAAGTAAATTTAATTAGCGGTTCGTGTTAGAGTTAGGAATATTCTTAGATCAACTGTGTCTGCCAAATTCAGGAATACACCGCAGTGTGGCGGGCTGCTCTACGCCAGGTGCTCGCCACGTCTGATCAGAATTGCTTTTACTACTGAGTCTCTTTAAGCGCTGTAATCTGCACACATTTATTACATTCTTTTTATGTAAAAATAAATGAACTGATATTATTCTATAATAATACAATGAATAATAATACATATTTATGAATTGATTTAATATATAAAAAAGCTTGTAAAATAAGCATTATTATTATTATTTTATAATATTTATTTGAAGTATATAACAATATTTCGATCAACGATTTTTTTGTAAACACTTAATCATTAATGTTATACTTCATTATTGATTTTTCTCTGTTCAGTCCCTAGAAAAAATCAAACATATATGGTCATATATGGATTAAGAAAAAACATACATGGTCATATATGGATTAAGAAAAACATATATGTTCATATATGGATTACGAAAAAAACATATATGTTCATATATGGATTACGAAAAAACATATATGTTCATATATGGATTACGAAAAAAAATTTTTTCTTTATCCTATATGATCCATATATGAACATATATGTTTTTTCTTAATCCATATATGACCATATATG
>JABFPN010004803.1:0-14354 GCA_022817305.1 Leptoteleia sp. ZL-2020 | reverse complement strand
TTTTTTTTTTTCTTCTTTTTTTTCGCCGCGATATAGGTCGCCGTCGATAGTAGTCTGCCATTGATTTTCCTTAACCTTAGCGGAGTTACGGCGCGCGACTTCGGTTAAGAAGACAGAGAGAGAGAGAGAGAGAGAGAGAGAGAGAGGGAGAAGGCCGGGAGATACCGGCGAAGGAGAGGGAGCGAGGCAGAAGAAAGAAAAAATTGCGAGTCTGGGATAATCGAAACGTTCGACTGATTTAATTGCGCGTTTGATCGGCGAAGGTTTGGGGCAAGGGTGGTAAACGTCGAATTCAATTAGTCTGGGTTTATATGGCGCGCGGTAATTAAGCGTGTAAAACAGTTTTGGGTGAAAAGGCGACGAGGGCGTAGGGGGGGGGGGAGGAGCGAGCACGTATGCGTATGTATGAGCGTACGTGTGCTCTCGGATAAACATAATCTTTGAACGTTTTCTTGCGGATTCGTGTGTTTACGCGAGTAACACGCGAGTTGCATTAAACGCTTTGCAAAATTCAGCAAGTTAAAAGGTACTCTAGCTCGCGCGCATGCGCGGCGTTAATTTTTCGGTTCCGACGGAATAAAAGTCCCCGCGGTAGGTAGTAATCGAGTGTTGAAATAATAGCGTGGTCTCTCTTTGAATGGGACTTTTTAATTTGATTTTAATGGCGCCTCATTGGGCGTCTTTATCTGTGATATTTGCGCCACGGTTGTACGTCATACCTTTTGTACGTGTTGATAATGGAAAACAAATTTCTTTTAATAAAGCCGAACGAACGAGCGGCGCTTTACGTGACCGAGAATGTACGATCTTTTAAGTTGAAGTTTTTGACATCGCCGGCGGGTCGCGAGGTACGTTTGATGAGATTTATTTGCCGTTTGATATGCAAACGTGCGTCGCGCGCGTTTCAACGAGACTGGGAAATATTGTGGGAAACTGATTTGCAATACCGCAACCTTTGCTTTTTCGGCGGCGGACAAAAAAGTTCGCGTCGGCTCGTTGGAACGCTTTTAACCCTCGCGACGAAGTTGTTTTATTGCTAATTAAATTTTTATCGCGCGGCTTCGCAATAAACGAATGTACGGCACACGGATATTCGTGTAAATAATTGATTTTAAATGTAAACTCGATGAAATTGCATTGGGGAGAAATATTTAAATTTCGCTGCCTAATATTAGTTTTATGGTTTGTCTTGCAATAATTAGAGTTATTGCGCGTGAAAAGTGTAGGCGTGTGGCATTTAAAAAATTTCCCACGATAAGAAATTGTGATCACATTGAGAGAGAATTTTTTTGAAGAAATTGTAATCTTTTTTTTTTTTTTTTTTTGGTATTTTGAGCACATAACAACTCTACATAAGTGCAATAAAAAATTATGAAATGTATTCGTGAAAGAAAGAAAGATATTATGATATTTCACCTTTATTTTTACAAATTTCTCAATACATTCTATAATTTTTTTTATTGTACTTTTTGCAACACTGTTCGTCATGTCCTCAAATTACACTGAGCAAAAAGTTACACGGTTAATTTTCATGATTACTAACATTCTGGTTTAATTAACCATATTATGATATTTTAGTATTTTAACTAAAAGTTAAGTAACTGGAACTAAAATTTTATAGTGCTCACAAAAACTAACTATGCATGCAGTTAATATTGCTATTCTTTTTTCTCAGTGTACACTGCGAGAAATATATATTGAGCAGATTTTTTTTTTTCAATTGATTATTTTGTTCTGTTCAAATTATTTTAAATTTAAAAAAAAAATTATTCTCTATTATAACTATGGTAAAAATTAGTCTAAGCTTTGAAAAAGAAAAAGTGAAAATCTGCTGAATATGGTTCGTTTTCTACATACTATTGGAATTGTTCCATAATATTTCTCTCAGTATAAAATGGAAATTTCCAATTTTTTTAAATTTTTGTTCTCAGTGCAAGCACAAATTTAAGTACGGACCGTAGTTGTAACGGCAACAGCATTTTTCTCAGTGCAATATTTCACGTGCATTTATTTATTGCCTTTATTAACAAGCTAACGGACGGGTTTAATTTATCGCCCGCGATAAAGCGTCTTTCCAATACTTTAATTAGAATTATTTAAGCAAAGCTTGTCCGTCGGTTGTTAACTTTTGAAACGGCAAGAATTGGAAAGAAGCGCGAGTGACAAATGTCTGTTTTGTCGTAGGAAGAATAAGCAAATCCTAAAAGTCTCTCTCGCAAATAGCGCATTGTAACTGGGATCTGTAATTGCGCGTCCGTGACAAAACGAAAAACAGTGAATCATAACAGCGGACCGTCAACTGATGCAAATTGTATTTTTTCCCCTCTCTTTTTTTCTGTTTCAGAATTCGTCACGATGATGACTTCAAAGTGAATGGAAGATATATGAAAGAAAACTCGCGACTTTGGAGTGGTGTTGACGTATTAAAATCATACAAAAAAAAGTAATAAAGACAAAACAAAAAATGCAAAGTCTTCTATCATGATGTAAAGAGGTCTTGAACGCGAGATGTTAATGTCCCGTTTGACATGTATTAATCGTCTTTAACGATAAGTAATAAGGGCAACTAATTATTTAATTCAAAGTTTGCCTCCAATCAACTACCAGCTCTTAAGACGTGTATTGCTCGTGTGTGCATATATACGTACAATTATTAGGAAGTTGCGACTTTCCTTTTACTTGCAATCGACAATATGTGTACGCACGTGAACACATTGTTGACAAAACATGCATTTCCACATTTCTTTCTGATATTTATCACTGGTTTCCTTTTACTCGTCCCGCAGCTCCTTTCTTTCACTCGTTCGTAATTCAAATAAATTTACTGTGAACATAGTCAAAAGAAAAAAAAAAAGATATTATTACAATCATTCAAACGACAAATTTATCGATTATTGATGCAGAAAAAAAAATAAATAAATAAAATGCAAATAAAGAAGGGCGTTAAGCGGATATTATAGTTACGACAATTTTAGAAGAAGAACAAAACATCCGTCATCCTTTAAACAGAAGAATAAATTTAAAGATGAAAAAAAAAGCTAATGATAAAAGTAAAATTAAAACGATAAATCAATTAACTTTGAAGAAAGTTTGATGCGTCGACACCCCGATTTTTACGTTTTTTGACTTTCAGAGAGTTGCGCTACTTGGTTCTTTCTTTCCTCGTTTTGAATAAAATGTTCGTTTTTTCTTCGTCCATTTTTTTACTCTTTTTTTTTTTTTCTTTTTGTACCCCTCAACCCTTCCCCTTCCCGCCGCGTTCTGTCGTTCACGTTATTTCGATTTTTGAAAGTTCGAGTGTGCGTATCGATTATCGCGAAAATTAAATAATTAATAAAGTGAAGTAAGATTAAATAAAAATAACTGTAAGAGTGATACAAAGTGTCGCACGTGACATCAAATTTTATCCAAAGTCCAAGTTATCCACTTTTGAAAATATATGCTATTCAGCTGTTTAAATTAAGTTAGAATAAACTCCCATCGTGCTATATATATATATGCATATATATATACTTAATAGTATTATTTTGTGAATTTCTCTGTATTCTCCTTCATCTCTGATACTATTTGTCAAACACCAAAAAACTGAGAAAAAAAATTGTCATTACAGAAGTATTTATCGAAAATTTATTTTATTGATTTTAGTTTTATTTATTGTATTTTTTTTTTATCAGATTACACTCGGTTTATGTATGAATCCGTTTTACTCGTTCCCTCTTGTATATTCTCAAATTCGTTATTTCGCAAATCAGTGACAAAAAAACAAGAATAAAAACGTATTATAACCGATTCGCTCTCGAAATTTTGTAATAGTTTTAATAAATTGTGTAGTATCTCATCGTAATTTAATTTATTATAAGTAATATATACAAGCAAAAGTGTAAAAATGATGAAAATATGAAGAAAAAAAATTGTAATTGTGTATTACGAAGAGTTATTATCTCGCTCGTGTCTGTCTTTTATGAAATCCGTTAATTTGTATTCCAACAAAACTCAAAAGAAAAGAAAACAAAATATGATTGCAGTAAAACTTGGCGAAAGGAATAGAAACATTTTTGGACCGAACCCTCGACATTCCTATCGAAAGTGTTTCGAACTTTGATGTTTTTTCACATGCACAGGATTACACATTCTGTCTTCTATTCTTGCTCTTCGTATTCTGCCTTCCAAACGAAATCATATATTTAAAAGAAAAAAAGCAAAAAAAAAAAAAAAAGTAATAAAGCAAAAACAAGAAGCTAAAAAAACAAAGAATTAACTTAAACGTCGACACCACAACTTTCTGTTAATCACGAAGAATGAAGGATAGATAAGAATCGATCCGTGCATTTTTCTAAAATGCCAGTTCAAACGACAAGTAAGGAAACTGGCGTGAGGCGCGCTATTCGAGCGCAGTTACTTAAAGGATAAATAAATAAAAAATGATAAAAAAAGAAACCAAAAAAAAGAAAAAAAAATAAAAAAAATATGAAAAAAGGAAAAAAAAGGTGAAGATAAAACTCGAAACTCAACAGTACGCTGGTACAGTGATAATACATTAAATGTGTCCGTGGTTCAGTCGTAATATATATGTAATATATATTATATATATAATACAATTTAAAAATAATTCCTCCACAGTTTATTATTTAATATGAAACAACAAAAGTGAAAAGTACTTGTATTTCTGGTGACCTAGATTGGATTGATAATGAAAGGCGAAATAAATGTATTCTCATTTTTAGGTCACAGATCTGCATTTCTTTAGAATTTCTTGGCAAATGCTCCTCTTTACACCAACCTTAGGTTAATGTAGTGTTACCGGGGATGGGTCATTAAGTGTCGAGACACTTTTTTCGACGCAGTGTTGCCTTTTTCGGTACTGTTGTACTAATTCTGTAACGTTTCGTGACTAATTTCCCATGCCTACTATTTCTGTTTAGAATCTCCTTTTCCTCTTCTCACCTTCCTTTCTCCTTCGAATTTGTTGTCCTCTACTTAACGTTGATATTCATTTTTCGCTCTCGTTTTGTTTTGCATTACTCCGAGTCGCAAATTGAGTTTGTTCAGTGCGTTTGTACACAAGTGTTTTGTGCTTTCAATTTGGTTCCTTCTCTTTTTTTTTTTCTTCTTTTTTTTCAGTAAGGCATCAATTGTCCACGTGCATGTAAATACGGAGTTATACGATTACGACTTAAGCACTCGATCGTCGCTAAGAGCGTAATGTCTGCGAAAATTATTTTTTATTCGACACTGAAGGCAACACTGTTTCTTCGTGATATGTAGAAAGTGCGACATAGTGTGTCGGAAAAAAAAAACAATTTGCAAATTTCTTGTATAATATTATTAGAGCAATGATGTTTCTTTTCATTTCGTAGATATCAAATTGTAAAACTAATGGTAAAAAAAAAAAAAAAGAAAAACGGTGATTAAAGTTTTCTTGAAAAGAAAAGGAGTCTGACGTTAACCCAATCAATGTTTTCACACGTTTTTACGCGCATACACTTATCATTCATATTATTGTTATATATATTATAGTAGTATACAGAGATAATTTTTGTTTCTCCCTCCACGATGCATCAGGCGAGTAACGTGATTTTTCGTTAAAACTCGAACCACTTTGCTTCCCCCGCGCTCTCGCCCGGCGAGCCAGTTAGGGAAATAAAAGTGATCCTAATCGTCGCTATAAGGCAAATCTCCAATTTCGAAGCATGCTAATTAACGTGTAACTTTATATTAATTTCCTTTGTAAAGCACAGTTTATTTCTATTGCCCTTTTTTTGAAAAACAACTTCTATACTTATGAAATTTAACGACGAAATTATACGACTCTCGTTCGAGTTTCGTTGACTTGGGTAAATTGCTTTTTATTTCTTTTTTTTTTTTTTTTTTAACAGCGTAACATTATTACAATTTTTATATGCACGTTTCGTGCTCTTTTCAAACCCGAAGTCGTTTGTGCCAGCCAGTTCATATTCGATGAGCAACGAATTTCCTTAATTTTTTTGTTTCATTTTTACTCCCCCCTCCCTCCCCTGCTTTTCCCTTTTCAATTACATTTTAACAAATTAAATTCGGCCAAAATTTGCGCGCCCTCCTTCTAAACGCGAAGACGCGAAGGGATGAGAAAAAAGAAGAGAGAAAAAAAGACAAGTTGACCTTAATCTTTAATATTTTTTCTGACAAGTTTATTTACAACCCTCCGTGGGCCACGGGAGTCTGGGTCACTCTGTATGACTCGAGTGCATGTACTTACACGACGTCATTACTTTTGAGTACAAGCCTCTTGTTACAGTATTAGATCGAAACTAAAGTTTGAAAACAAGTTGTACACGGCGCGTTGGCATTTTTTTCATTTATTTATTTTTCCTTCTGCCCCCGCCCCCGTACCCACCACGCCCTCCCCTTTTACATAATCTTTTACCGTTGCGCACACACGATTCTTTGTAATTTATTGTACGACGTGACGTCAGTTTTCTGTGCACCTGGGGAACTTGTCATAAAATATTGATGCTTATTCATCATGGACATAAATGCTCAATTTCATTTTTGTTGAACTAACAGTTTCAATTTTCAGCATTTTATCATGCACGCTTTCATTCTCCGGAGGAATCCTTCTTTCTTCCTTTTTGTTATTTTCTTCTTCTTTTTTTTTGTTACGGTATTTTGTAAAAATAATTATGATTAGTTGTTGCTATGTTTCATTTTAATTTTTTAATACCAAAGAAATTTGGAGGGCATTAAATAAAACGTTTTACTGCATTCCCAAAGTTTTTATGTCAATAGTTTAGATTGTGTTATTCAAATGAGTCTGTAATTGAAGTTTATATTTGTTGCTACTTCTTTAATGTTAATAAGCCTTTAAATGTTAATGCGCGCGTATTAGTTTAACTTTAAACGAAGAGGAATTAGATTTTCATTAGGAATATACTATTTCTATTTTATGACAAATTTTGCTATAATTTTATACAGTTTACAATGTATGCAATTTGAATTTAAATGCAATTAATGATTTAAATTTTTGCGATGAACAATTGCTTTTTGACGCATAGATATATTCTGCTTTTTTTTACTGTTACGAATGTTTCATTTCATTTGAATAATTATAAGACGTGTTAATTCTCTGATGAATTTTGAATATGGTCCCCTAAAATTGTATCCAACAATTTTGTGAACAATTTGTTCGAAACGATAGAAGTTCAAACGAAACACACGTTTGAAGTGACAATTAGAGCTGGTTAAATAAATTTGAATAAAGATGTTGCTTGATAAATTATTCATCATTCATTGTTACTGTTAAAATTTGTATCCATTGTTAACGTCTGCTAAAAAAATTGTGTTTTCGATGACGTTATATAGTGATATTTTGTATCTGTAATTAATCTTCGTTACGAATCCATTGAAATTATTAATAAAACTTTACTCATAAATAATTAAATAGATTTAAGCTCGGTTACAAAATTGTATTAGAACGTAAAATTTCTGTTTCATCTATCATAAATTATATAGAAAGAGTAATAATTTTCTATAAATAAAGTTACGTCAATAAAATTGTATGTGAAAAAAAAAGAATATTAATAAATTATAAGTCGTTTATATTACATGAATAATCATAAGAACTTACCACGGACAATTGTAATGTTTAAAATTTATCGCAATAAATCATTTTAACTATAGTGAACATTTATATTTTTACTCTAACGATAATCGAGCTATTCTGTGCTGCACCGCGCTGAGAGAACGCATTTTAGTTACAGTTACGATACGAGTCTTGCGCTTTTGGGTAATGGTTACCCGAATTCTCTCTCCGCATAATATGAAATTTATTCCTACACATCAGTATGAGTGATATACCACTTCAAGAGAAAATTTTGAATCGCAGACAATACGTGTTAATAACTAGATTCTTCAGCTAGAACTAAACACATAGAGAGGTATCAAAAGAAATGCATTCTCGCAACATTGGAAAAGTAGGGGAAGTGGACACAATTATAACACGAATTACAATAATTTTGCACACTTCAACAAATCTGATCGCGGGCTTTAAAACTAACAAATATTCGAAAATAGAGTTGTGAGAAAACTGCAAATTTTTATACGATTATGTAAATGAATAGACATATCACATTTTTGTATTACACCAATCAATTTTCAATTAAAAAACAAATGGATTATAATAGAAAAAATTGGTCAACTTCGCTAGAAAATGATTTAAATTTATTTGAAGAATGGTAAGAATACAATTATTTACATAAAATTGTATAAAGTTTTGCAAAAAGAATTAGACGACTAACTGAAAATTGCATCAAACTAATATCAGTTCCTAACAAAGCAGCCGATTTGCGAAACCTTTTGTTCGCGTTCTACTTTTTCAATCAAGCAGAATATTATTCAAAACAAAATTCGATAGTAGTCGGCAAAAAGTTTAAATACATTCACTGTTGGATAGTTTACTTTACGTGAAAAAAAGAAAGAAAAAAAAAAGAGGACAAGAATATTGATCTTTATTTAAATACAAGTGCGAAAGAAAAAACTTCGGTTTCTTTAATTTTCACAGTTCCGTTGAAATAACATTAACAGCAAACAAGCAAAAACTGCGTATATTGTCCGTAACAGTAATTTATTAAACAAAATTTATCGTAATGTACATGTTACCTACATATATACACACATCTTATATAATCAAACATAATTACGTGAACAAGAACACCAATTTCATTATTTCTTCTTTTTAGAACTTTTGTCCAATTTCCTACTCTCTTTCTTTTCTTTTTTGTCCTTCCTCCTTTCTGCTTGTTGTTCTTTTACTGCTTTCTTTCGTGCCTGAAAAATAACCATAAAGACATATTATAATATTAATTAAAAATAATATAAGGTTGAATATACAAATTGTTTGATTAATTTATCCATGCAATATCATATTGACCTTTTTTTCATCTAAAGTTTCGTTCCGAGGACGACTAGCATTGACAAATTTGGATTTTTTTTCCTCATTCCCCTCATTCTCTGATTCTTCGCCGTCACTTTTAGAGTCCGAGGAGTTCAAGTCCTTTTTATCTTCACAATTGTCGGAACCGTCTTTGTCCTTCAATGTTGAATCATCGAGAATTTCAGGCACTAAAGCCGGCTCCGACAAATCAGCTTTCAAGCCTATCAGCGTCTTATAGGTCAGATCCTTTTTTCCGGCCTTAGCAAGCTTGATATCTCGTTCAATATCAATCACCTACGATAGTTGCATTATTTTTAACAGTTACGTAGCAATAAAACGTCAAGTTTTTTGCAGCACTTTAATTATTCATGCAATTGATTTATCTTTTATTTCTTTTACTTTGTGTTAATTTGTAAGCAAAACCGCAATGCTGAGTAAAATTGAATTACTCTTTTATATTTCTAAAATAACAATCGCAGGTAAATTAGTACTGCATTTGCATAAGAAATAATTTGATACATAGGACATACAATTAAGATAAGTTTTAACGCTTTTTCTTTTATTTATTAAATTTTTTTTTCGCATTATTTTTATCAATCTCATTATTTTGGTACGCATTTTTTGACTCTGCGTTGAAATATTAATTACATAATATTGAATATATTGAAATGAATAAGAATTGTACGAAGGGTTTTGATTACCTGTTCTAGTCTTTGTGGAATAAATTCGTTTTTGAAAACTTCATCTTCAATTTCGTCCTCTAAAGTTTGTTCTACCATTCTTTCAGAGACTCTGTCAAGATATTCATTCATATTAGATTCCGTTATAGTAGCATCTGTGATGAAGCAAAATAATGCTTTGACGGACATTACAGCAACTC
This sequence comes from Leptoteleia sp. ZL-2020, assembly GCA_022817305.1. NCBI lineage: Eukaryota > Metazoa > Arthropoda > Insecta > Hymenoptera > Scelionidae > Leptoteleia > Leptoteleia sp. ZL-2020. The sequence goes on along the minus strand of JABFPN010004803.1, from coordinate 4,566 downwards.
CAAATTTTTTGAAGAATTCTGAAAAAATAAGAAATATTTCTATGTAATGTATTAATTTCACAGAGTTTTAGTATACTTTATGTAACATTGACGTTTCTTGCATTTGAATCGAATAGATAATTTTTTCTCGGTTGATTTAGTCTTATTTATGAATTAAACTTTTTCTTTGTATATACAAACATATAGATATAAACAATTCATTGTAATTATTACAAATGCTAGGAATGTCATAAGTTTTGTATTCGTATTTCCAGAGTAACGGTATATTATAAAATAAATATATATATACAAATATAAGAGAAATATTAAAAAATCTTTTTTTGATATAATTTATTTGAATGGAAGGAAATACCTAAAATATATGCATGTGAATAAAAATTCGTACCACAATATATATTTAGTTTTTGTATTTATAATATATAAAAATGCAAAAGTTTATGATTAAATAATATTTCATTATGTTACTGTAATTTGTATATAAATAAAGATTTGTTGAAATGTATGAATTAAAGTAGTATTCCATAATTTTATTTACCATCTACTTTTGCATTTCATAATAACAACTTCTTTTATTGTCAATGAAATGTGACTTAAAACAGTGCTATTAGTAAATAATACGCTATGATATGTAAAATCACGAAGTTAAGTAAAATTATTCTCATGGAATAATTCATTTTGTTTTGGAGTCCAAAGTTTAAAGGTATTTAATTAAAATATGAATTTATTATTAATGAAGCATTTATGAACTAAAACATTAATAGTTTTCATCTAATTTTCTTCAACTAAAGTTTAATTAATAATAATTGTATTTTCTTTTCTTTTTCAACCGTTATTTTTGGGCAGCAGACAAATAATAAACCCTTTTTATATACTGATTGACGTGTCAACTTTTATTATAGTCATTTTCAAAATCCATAAACATTATAAAATTACATTCATATATTCTATAAATACATATGATTAAAATAAGAAAATTAACAATAATCAAGAGTTAATAATAAGACTAATAAATTAATTCTCTCGTCAAGAAAAATGCTACAAACCATGTATTTACAAATTAAAACTAACCTGGTTGTATGTATAATTTTTATTATTATACTAGTTTCATTTGACATTTTGAATAGTCTAACTTTATTTTAGATTTTGTCATTATTATAAAAGAAATGTGTCAGACGTATTATATATAAAAGGAAATATAAACAAAATTAATACACAAAAAAACACTGATAATTTAAGTAAAATTTACAACAAAATTTTATAATATCAGTAATTTAATTTTAATTTCAATACTTTAATATTCATATTTACACATTACCATTATATATATTTTATTTAGGATCAATGTTACCAAATGAAATTGTTTTCAGTCTTATAATGTTATTTGAATTATATATAAATATGATGAACTATGAAAAGCTAAAATCTAAAATAAAGTTCAATTCAAACTGTCAAAATAAACTAATATAATAATAAAAATTATATTGATTTAATTTATTTTTTTTATTGTTAACTCTTGATTATTGTTAATTTTCTTATTCTAATCATATGTATTTATAGAATATATGAATGTAATTTTATAATGTTTATAGATTTTGAAAATGTCTATAATAAAAGTCGAAACGTCAATCAATATATAAAAAGGGTTTATTATTTGTCTGCTGCCCAAAAATAACAGTTGAAAAAGAAAAGAAAATACAATTAGCAATTAACAGACAGGGAAAAAATATTTATTATTTAATAATAATTGTAGTCTGTAATAAGCAAGAATATAGAACGATAGTAATTAAAGTTGTTTCTTAATGCATGTCCATCAATTTGTTTTCTGATATAATTAATAAATACATACAAGTTTTTCTTCACAATTTTGTTAATATAATTATTTTTAATATAGTAATTTTTCATATTTTAATTATTATTATTCAATTTCAGGTATAAAAAGTTGATTCGACTTTCGTGTGTGCGTTATATTATAAAAAGTACTGCAGTATTTTCTGAGATATTAATATTATATTATGAATAAAATGTTATTATATTATGCATCAAACCTGTAATGTTGGTGCAATCTTTCCTTAAAAATTCCATCGCCATTGGATGATCCTGTTCTACAGATTGCGACACATCAATAACAACAACCGAGTCATTATGATACAGAAGATTGTATTCACTGAGATCTGCATGCACAAGTTTACATACATTGTATAATGTCCACATCATTTCTATGCATTCTCTGTACAATTTCCTGGCAGTGGATTCATTTAAAGGTACATCTTTTAATTTTGGAGCTGGTATTCCATCCTTGCCAACAAAATCCATAAGCAAGACATGGCTTCTTAATGTGATAGGTTTTGGTGCGTTTATTCCAGCCCGTTGTATTCGTAATAAATTACGTAGTTCTTTTTCAGCCCACGTACGAATCAACTTTCGTGGATTAGATTTACAGTAACCACGGCGAAAGCGAAATTCTCCAGTGATATATTTATCTCGATCACGAAATTGAAGAATAGATGTTTTAAAAATTTTAATTGCAAATTCAATTCCCATTTTTGATATTGCATAATAAACATTTGCTTCTTTTCCTGTCGAAAGACATCCATTTATTTCCGCTATTACTCCATGATTCAACAATTTAAAAAGAATAAGTCGAGTTCTTGGATCTATAACTCCTTCTGCAGTAGCTCGGTCTTGTTTATCTTTTACTCTGATAAGCTTTTTGTCTTCTTGTTTGATATTTTGATGTAAAAAGTTAGACTCATTTGGAACTACGTATTTGTCAACATTGATTTTGTTGGAATACCTATTAAATTTTGTAATCAAAATTTAATTAAATATGAATATATTGTTAATTAAATGTAAATTAATTATTTAGAATCGTGTGCAAACAACAAGTCAAATTATGGCATTAGTTAGTTTCCTTAGTTCTTTGGATTGCATATTGTTCTTTAAACATGATTTAAATAATTAACAAATGAGAATGCAGTGTTAGTTTCGAGTAAAACACAAGCTGAAGAAACAATAAATTTAATGTTTTTTCTTCAAACCACAAAAATATTATTAGTTATATACAATAGAGATGTATATAAAATGTAAAGGTAGAATTTAACCTTCGAGAAAGTTTATCAGTTGGTTGAAAGCTGGAAATTTTTGTAGTTTTTCCTTGAGCATTAGGATTGCTGGAAGGTTTTATATGATCTCCATCTAAAATGTAATCGTCATAATCATTGTAATCTTCATCACTTTCATTTTCTTCGACAAAATTTGTATTTAAAGAAATATTTTGAAAATGTTCCAAAGGAACTTTCATGTGCAGAGGAAGGCCTTTTAAAGATTTTGGATCACTGAAACAATTAACAGGTATTATAAGCAGCATAATGAAGATCAGTAAGATTCTGATTTTTGTTCTTCAACATTTTCTTATGCATATTGATATTTTATATTAGAATACTAATATATAATTAATATACAACATATAATTGGACACAATTTTTTGCAAATATAAAAATTGATGGTGTTATAATTATATTAATATAATATATTTAATACATATTTAATTGTATAATTTTTGTATAATGATATGATATTAAAGCACGAGGCTAATGTCAATTATTCAAGTATGTTTTATAATATAAACAATAGTAACAATGTTTACTTTATTTAATTTGGACTCAAAGAAATAAAGCTAATAATTAATAATTAATAGAAATAACATTTATAACGAATTTATTTCTACTTTAACATTATGAAATAATGTCTTATATTGTACTGGGTATATTTATCCTTTACTTTCAACAAGCAAATATATAATAAACTAAACATACACATGCTGTAAACATATTAATTAATACGTACATGACTTCATTCTCATCTGCATCACTCAATTGTCCTTCCTCAATAGGAGAATCCATTTTTTATGGAATTTTGATTTAAATTTTTGACTTGTGTTATAACAGACAATCAAAAGAAACAATCTATCCAATTTATCTAGTCCAGGGTCTGTAAACTTACATGGGGTGCTTCCGATAGGTCCGCGTGCATGCACGCGGACCTATCGGAAGCACCCATGGATTCTTGTCGAATTTCTAAAAAACGCATATATAGCGCCACCAAACGCGATTAAATGTAGCCAAAAATTGAAAGCCAATAAGTTTCAATTAGCGTTTTTCCTTGGCCGGTTCTGTATGGTTCTGTAGTCCCGGAACCTAGTCCAGAACTAGCTGCATTATGTGTATTTCGCTTTGTATGATAAATACATTTATCTATTATTTTATTAATAAATAAGGAATGTGTACTCTGAATAAAATACAATTGAACCTCACGACTTCGACCAAGTTGAGATCGGATATATTTCACGACTTCGACCAACGTGTGAACAGTACATAATGCAATAATGATTGCGCTGCGCATGACGTTCCGCGTTCCGTCATTAAGGTGATGCAGTAAATCTGCTGCCACGGAGTTAGTGTTTTTGTAATTATTATTCTGTAAATGCTGATTTGATGCTTGCAATTGATTCAGCATATTTTTTAGACATGGGAAAATTGTATTCAATTAAAAAGTCTGAATTTTTAA
>JABFPN010004802.1:0-14354 GCA_022817305.1 Leptoteleia sp. ZL-2020 | reverse complement strand
TCATAGTAACTTGTACAATACTGATAATCTCTTTTAAAATGTATTTTAAATATGCCAAGAATTGTAATTTGTCCCCACTTTTACATTTAGTATAATAATTTTTATCCCAATTTTTTTCTCAGTGTATCGTTTTAAAAATATATTGGAAAAGTGAATATTTCTGTTGTTGTGTATAATAGTAAAATTTAAATATCTTATACTAGCTTTTAATTCAAGAATATTAAAAATTGCTCTAGGTAAAAATTTATTTATGCCACGTATATGTTTGTCATTATGCGTCCATATTTTGATTGTTACATACTATAACATATATGTCACATGCATGTTGAATTTTATATAGGATTACTTTTTTCTCAGTATTATATAACATTTTCATCGAGCAATTAAGAATCGATCTTTTTATCATGCTCCGTGCAGAATGAAATGAAAAAGAAAAAAAAAATAATTGATCCGAAGGTAACAAAAAATTTAACAAAATAGAATTATTCTTGGAATCCGGGCAGATAATTGCTTTGTTTCTTAATTCACCACTTTGATTAGGCAAAGTGGAACATTAATTTAATGAGACGTTTCGACGAAGGCAATAAATCTCTGCAATTTCTACATTCGTTAAAATCAATTGATCATTTTTCAATTCACTTACCAAAAACTATTCCGGAAGGAATAACGGTAGATTAAATTCTGTAATAAAATAAAGTAAAGTAATAGTAAAGTTTTTAACGTTCTGAAGTTTATCAATTTAAACGCAACAACTGCCATAATAGTTATATCGGTCAAACTAAATGAGTTTTAGAAACTACACGATAGGTACACGGTTAATAATTAGAAACTTGATATCAATAAACATAAAGTCGTAAAGCGACATAACTATTTAAAATCGTAATGTGCACTTTGAAAACAGTTGCGCAACCGAACGTTTTTATTCCGTTTGTAATAATCTGTCAAAGGTATCACGAATTAGGTTGATGTATAAACAGTTTTAATTAAATGCTTCGATTTCTGATTCAATCTTCGATTATATTCTATATAACGTTGATGGATATTTATTTGCTAACCAAACCTATATCAATTCAAAACGCCCTGCGAAGAATAAATTTTAGATTAGAGTTTATTTTTGCTTTAAGCCACTTTTAAGTGTATTTTGGAGCATTTTCAAATGACATTTTAAGACCAACTTTAACACTTAAAATTAATTATTGAAATTTTAAACAATATTTTTTTATAATCAAATTATGCCATCTGTAACTAAAAAAATTAGACTTAAATACTTTAACCACGGTTTAATGTATATTAAAAAAAAGTTTTTTTTTTACTTAAACGTGTTAAAATTAAAATAAAATTTGAAAAAGTATATTTTAGTTCTGTTATAGATTGTTCTAAAACATTTTATACAAATTTTTATAAAATTGTCAATATACGTGTTACAGGTTTAATAAATTAAGTAATTTATATTTTATGATAATTCAAATGTGACTGGGATCTTTTGGTTACAAAAATTCTAAAAAGATACTCCATTACACGAATAATTAATTTTCTAGTGGTTTAAAATTACTCGTTCCATAATACATGTAAATTGTGTTGGAATATATTATAATTCGATTACTTTATATAGAATTAAATTTGCAATTGAATCATTAACTAAAAATAAATCATTATACAAACATCATTTTACGTTATTGTAACAATTTTGAATTCTAATTATACTTTATTTTATAATGTCCAAGTCCTGTTAAGTTTTAATAAATTAAACAGGAAATGTCCATCAATACCTTGATAAAACCAAATAAATAAAAGCACTCTATAATATGCATAATATAAAGAATTCACTGCATAAAAAATCACGATATTACTAACAATGTATGCAATTTTTTCCCCGAATGAGTCAAGAAGAATTTATCTTTAATATTTCACCTCGCATCAAACTTTGTTTACCACCGTAATAAGTTTGTTTTCAATCAAACTTCGCATTGATAAATAATGTTATTTCAAAAAATAGTTTAATTCCCCCACCTCGCCTCCATACCATTTCTAATAATAATTGCAATTGTTACACAATTAACATATTTATTGAAAGAATTGTTTATTTCCTTGATATCTGTTCATTAGGTATGATCATTATATCTAATTAAATTTTTCCATGCTAACCCGAAAACATGGAAACAACCATGTATATAATAAATATATATAACATATTAAGATGTAAAATATAAATGATGTATCCCATATAAAAATCAACATAATCATATATGTAACATATATATAACCGTGGCTAACAAGTGAATACAATTAAATGGCACAACATGACCAAACTGCAAAGTGTTACACATAAAGCAACAACGCAAGTTTCAAAATAACTTGCGTTGTTGCTCCATAACAACTATAACCGTGTCGCAAAAAACAAAGGGGGGAAAAAAGCTCGAAAAATGAAGTATTTAACGAAGTCAATACTGCGATGAGCTAAAACGTCAGCGTTACTGTTTTTCGCGCAAGAACTATAATTTGGGTGCTCGCACGTTATTATACCCGCGCACTCAAACCTGACAGTAAAATGGACAACTTATTCCTTTCCATTTTTCTATTTTTTTTTGTCTTTTTTTATCTTCCGAGCCCTTAGGGGGCCGTGCGTCAAAGTCATAACGAATTCTGCACGGTTTTTTCCTCCGGCTTGCTTGTGAAATGCTTCATTTTTTCGAGAAAATTCTGATAACTTCGTGTCGCGCTGTACGTAATTAGGAAGGTACTATTTTTTAACTACTTTTGCGACAAGCCATTAACCTCGCCGTATTAAAACTACTCCCCTCGCGATCGTTCGCGTTGTCTCGGCGAGAATGGAATAAAAACCAACAGGAAAAAGGGCTGGAAATGAAAAGGAATGTAACACACGACTGGCGCGAAATTACATGCAGCTCACACAATTTCAATATTATTATCCTTCGTCGCTTGCATTCGTCGAATGCATTTATAAGATACGCAATAATTCCTTTTATAACAAATTATTATTGCATGGCAAAGCTTAAATCATAAACTTACCGCCGGTTGTAAAAATGTTACCAACCGTGTGTGGAGGTGAAATATTTTGGTGCGCGAATAATTGTTAATACGACATAAATGTAATTTTAATGCTATTACGGTCCTTTCGCGCGAGATTATGTACAATTGCGAACAATTTGCAAACTAATGTAAAACTCCTTCTTTCTTCCTTTTTAACACTTTATTCGACAAAAAATTTTGACACTTTAAAGAACAAACCTTCTCATCCTTTTCCTCATTGAACATTTTTTTCACAATTACAACATTAAACTTATTCATTGTCAGGACTCAAAATTTTTGTAAAAAACTATTTGTATTTAAATAATTCCATAGTTTCAGGAACATTTATTGCCCTAATTATTTAAATTGTTTTCAATTTTTTAATGTAACTTTCAACATGATTAATGTTATTAACTATGTTATACAATTGAAGGGCTCGGAGAAAAATGTCAAAACCCGCATTCTCGTTATATTACCCATGTAAAAATCAACATATATATGTCGCATATATGTTGCATATATATTCTTTTGTTTTACCGACACAGTACGGTTTACTGTAATCACAGGATAATTCTTACTAGTTCACCATGTAGAAACAAGAGCTTATGATTCTCCAACATTCTTTTGCATGGCAACCTAAACAATTATCTAATCCTACTCAAAAAAATATTGAACAAAACTCAAATCCTCGAGAAAATTTAATTACAAAACTACTGTAAAATAGGGTCATTAACGTTTAATAACTTTTTTTAAGAGTAATGGACTATTTCTACATAAAAAAAATGTGAAACGTTAGTCGATGAAATTCTTAAATTCATACTGCACTTTCTCGTTACTTACAGCCATGTAACCGACCACTTTTTGTACTCGAATATATATATTCTTACTTTATTAGTCCTCCTTTTCCAGAAGTCACTTTTATATTGACGAAACAGATAACGATGCGATGTCGAAGCAAACCTTATCGGCATTAAAACTTGCCGCTTTTCGCAGGTTTGTGCAGGGTTTCGTTCGTCGGGTTGAAACTTCGAGCGGTAATTCGATTAACGTAAAATCCTTTTAAAAGCTTTTGCCATGCACCGCAGATATTCGAAATATGTAAAAAAAAAGCAGATCTCCTTTTTATCTCGCCGACTGTTTTGCGCTCCTTTCGACGCATAAAAATACGTTGGCACGCGAATCTTACACGCGACCGAGCCTGCGCTCGCAACGTTTAGGCGCCGAACTGCCGATGTGAGACACGCCGGCGTTACATTTGTAGACGAAACAATCGTACGTGCAAAGTTTGCCCACGAAACAATTGCGTACGTGACAAATGCCGGCGATACATTTGCGCGCAAGATAATCGCAAACGTAACATTTGCCCGCGAGATAATTGCCGACGTGACAAGCGCCGACGGTCTATTTGCGTGAAAATTGTAAACCAATTAATGATCTAACGTTGGTTTCGTACACTGAAAGAAATAATATTTCACAATCGGTATCATTAGTTGATTATCCGTTAAATCAACTGAAGATTACTTTCCCCAACTCTATCGCGGACATTAAGGGGAAAATTCGAGTGAAAATCGGTAGAATCAACCCTCTTTTACTCTGTGCTTTTTAGTAAAATTTTGTTAAAATTTATGATTACTTCAAAATTCAAATCACTTTCATTAAAAAAAATTGATTTAATTTATATAAAATTATATATTAGTACTTATAAGAAATAATTTAAATTCATGTTTTTAATCATTTGATTTATATAATTGCAACCCCAACTATTTATATGCCTTAGAATAACCTTAGTTTATCCAAATTTAAAGGATAAAACTTCAAAGTAAAAGTGTTCGTACATATAACACCTTCGGATGTTTCCAATTTCATTTCTTATGGATAGAATTTTAAATACTAAAAAATGTTTCGTATGTGATCGCAGAAACGCTTTTGTTTTGAAAATTTCCCTCCCATAATATCCGCGCCGATCTCAAATGTTTAGCAATTCATTATTAAATAATTTATTATTAAAATTTAATTTTAATACGTAAATAATTATCGAATGGAACATTCGCAAAAAAAGGAGAGAAAAAAATTGAAATAAATGCAATATTCAGCTCGGTTGATTACATTTTTATGGTTTTTGGCTGTCATGTTTTCGGATCATTAATATAAATAATAATTTCTTAAAATACTTTTATCTCGGTATAACAAATGATGCGATATTACTAATAACTCCTGTTTTCGTCGTAATTTTTGTCTGTTTTATATCTATAAAGTATATGAAAGTGATGAAAGGAAACGCTACAGGTCAGGAGCGAGACTCAGACATTAGTCAGACTTATCAGACGCTACAAGTTTAACTACGTTAAGAAAAATGTATGAGTGAATTTCGTTACTTATTTAGGGATATAATCTTAAAAGCGTGAGCTGAAAATAATCTTAATTAACTAAAACAAATTTGATTGCAAAAATGGCTCTAATTTCACCGCGGCTAATGTTTACGTTTTGTGCCAAAATGACAGCACGATTAATAACATTATTAAACTTATTTCCCGTGTAACACGTCCAATGTTTTTATTTTTTCCACTTTTACCGCTATCACTGTAACTGATAAACATTTAATAATATTATTATATTCTTTTTAATCGTAACAATGTTGTTAAAGCCTGTACAATGACACAAACTTGTATATTATAATACAAAACTTATATTAGTTTCATACACGCATACATATAGATATATTTCAGGTATAATATATAAGTATATATAATTACATATATATCACGCGAGTGCAAAATAAATTTCATGTAATTCTAAGACGTCTGTCAAAGTTAATCTTAGTTGGCTGATAGGATGCTTTTAATTCTTTTCTTATAAGTTTGAACGATCTTTTGCATAACATCTACAAACATCTGTGTTTGGTTTCGGTTTATGTAAATTGAGTTGGATCAAAGTCTGCGATTTCAATTAGGCACTATTTTCTTTAACTATACCGAGCTCGTTTCCTATCTACTTTATACTCACACGTTAAATATTTAATAGATATTTTGAATTTTAAATCGCAGGAATCTGTATTTATAGTTTATAACAGGAATGTTTGATACGAAGTAAAAAATTAAAATACGAACGAAAATATCATAATTTGATTGTCCGCAACAAGTATTACATATTTAACAATAAAATTAAATATGAGCTTCAGTTCGTCACAAATTCTTTTTATAACAAAAAAATATAATTATAAATATTTTTAAACGATATGTTTTATATATAATAATTGTAAAAGAAAATTTTTTAATATATTACCTTCCCATATAATATAACAAAAATATAATAATACATATAACAAATACACAAATGTCTAACAAGCATGAAGATAGATCCTTCCTTAAACTCCAAGACATATGTCCATATTTAATTATTTCCATAAAATCACTTTTTTTGTATTGTAAAACTTAAATCTACTTTATATACATTCATTGAACGTATAAAAATAAATACAAACCAAACGTACATAAATAAATTGCACGGATGACGAAATTCTACGAATATTTTATATTCCTAAAAAGGCGTGAAATGAATAATTGAAATGTTTCACTTTACCCCCAGTCCGGTTATAAATGTTTTGTTCAATAAATACATTTTTCTACTTTTTAATTACTCGCGTTCATTATTCATTTAATAATATCACAATTATAATGTACGTTAATGAAAGAATATTTTAATAGCAAAAAATTAAATATACACTGAGAAAAAATTTTTTTACAAAAATTGTAATCTTTTTTTGTATTTTGAGGACATAACTGGTAAAGCTCATGTCCTCAAATTACGACGAAAAAATAATTCATTTCTATTAATTGAATATATATATGATATATATGATATATTTTAAAAATTATTAATTTTGATAATGAAAAATTATTAAAATTGATAATTTGATGAAATTAAACTAATTTCTTAATATATTTTGTTTATTGAGCACTGTGCTAAAAATGTCACCATTAAAGGTATAAAAAATTAATAATCTGTAACAGTGTGACGCGGCGTCAGCGAAGCACGACGGACCAGTGCCTCCGGTCATCAATCCAACATCAAGACGTTGAACGAAGCGGTACCATAAAAGTCGAGCACGATGTCGATTCCCCGGTAATTGTCACCAATCACTTATCATCGATGAAATTGATAAGCAGCAATTTCAACGTACCAATTTACGCCAATGGTTCGAAATGCAACGAACGCACAATGACGAACCAAGTTAATAAACGGCTCAATCTGGACGAAAAAAAACGGATTGGACTATATTCCCTATCGGTAGCAAACAATTGGACGATGAAGCAACGCCACCGATACCGATCGTACACGATCGGGAAAACTTTCTAGCAAAATTCCTGAAATTACCCAGGTAGAAATCTGGCAAGGAACTAGATGTGGCCCTGATTCGTTTTCCAAATCAGGAACCGATTTTGTATCCAAATAGGACGACTTATTAATTCGGTATATGTAAGGGCCCAATGAGGAAATAAAGTTGGAACACAGTCGAGGTCCAAGGACCTTATTTGTTATCCACACGAAGAGAAAATTTAATAAAAATTACTGACATTTCTGGTAAACTGAAAATGTTTATTTTTCAGGTTTCAGTCAGTCAGTAGCTAAAAAAAAGTTTAGCACATATACCAGATATGAACTGTATTCTTATAATTATCAGGGAAAAACCAACTTCAGAGATAAAACCACTAATTACGATTATACACGGGAAAAAATAATGGGATAGAATCAACATTGCTAGACAATGTTAGATATACACTGTTTATTATATATCTCATTTATACTAAGAATTAGTATATTGGTACCTTAAAACTTAGAATAAAAGGACAGGATTTTACATGCGCGCCAAGTTTGTCGTGTTTGGTGCTATACCTTTGCCAAAATGTTGCCTGCTTGAAAAACGAAAGGTGGGCGCGCAGTGCACCGGCAGTAGAGATACGAAAATGACGACCAAGTTGGTGTACCATACAAATTTATCGGAGGACTTACTCATGTTGTACTTACGCCTTGTAGGTGCCAGACTATCGCACACTTTGGGTGAGTGCATCGCACCACTGCCGCGTCCATGTTATATTCATACATACCATAGATTATCTAGCGACAGTCTAGCGATATTCTGGCGCGAATCAAAACAAGTAAATGTTTTAACGCGATAAAGTATTACTCCTGCCAATTCGCATTCGGTAAGGAAATAAAACGATAGCCCGACGAAAAAAGTAATACCTTTTTCGTCTTTTTTTTAACCCGCGAATTTGCTTCGGTATTGTTATAATTGTGTAATTGCAATAAAATAGGAGTAAAACATTTTTATCATCAAGGAATACTTGAAAACTTGAACACCGGTGTAATTATAATAGATAATATAAACTACTTAGTAAGAAATTTCCATGACAAAATGGAATTATGCAGAATTTGCATAAATACTCACGCTAAGTTTAAAATGCTGAATTAAGTTTGATACGATGATAATTTGCCGTGTAGTGTATTTTAGAAAAACATTTGTCAGTTAAAGTAAGTATGCGTTTGTTCGGGCCAATTTGAATTTAAGGTGGAGGAAAGACTGAATAAAATTTAGCATCCTTTTAATTCTTACAAAATGTTTACGTTTATATATATATAAATATTGAAGTTGCGCAATATCATCCACAAACAAAATTTGAACACCAAATATGATAGATATTTACACGGTGCAAGTCATATATGTGTCATTTATGTCACATACATGCGACATATATGCCACACATACGTTGATTTTTACATGAATATTGGTCCTCAAGTAACGTGTAATCCGAATAAAATATGGATTCACTTTCTGCGCTCCGTTTTTCGCGTTTGATCAGTCTTAAGTAAATCTGAATGTTTTGAATCAGATATTAATTGAATTTCAATGCTACGTTCCATATCTATGCTGGTGGGAAGTGTGGGATGAAAAAATTTGCACGTGCGAAAAGAAAATAATCCGTTAAGATGATTTGTCACCTGTTTCGTGTTTTCCATTGAATCCGCACATGTTTTCGTACGGATCTTAATTAATTTCTTTTTTAATACGATCAATGTGTTGAGTAATATTCTTCCTAATGCATATGTACACATGTACAGATATGTGTGTATGTATTTCAATTTACTTGAATTTTAAAAATAATGTTTTTCTTCTCTTTTTACTGAACGTACGATCAAAGGTTCATTTATAAAAAAATTTTCATTGAGAATATTATGAAAAAAAATGTTTACGAACAATTTTCATTTACCATGTAATGCATATGACTAACTTTTTTCATGAAAGCATTTTGTTTTCATTTCTGAATCTATATAGATTTATACACTTTAAAAACAAATCACAGAACGACATAAATATATTTTAGCGTTATAAAAATGTTTTTGTTTTAATGTCTTATGAAGAAACGTACACGAGAAAAAGAAAAATTACGATAAATATACTGTAATAATTTTTATACTGTAAAACACCGACGTAAATCACGTTTATGTGATGTTTTAATAATTTAATAGTTAAAAGTATATTATATAATACACACATTATTGATTAAATTTACAAAAAAGCCTACCAAGTCTCCTTTTCAAAAGTTCAAAATGAACTAAACATTTCTTTTTATGTCAATCACAATTATAATATTAGTAAAAACACCCCTCCCCCTTATGTAACTACTTGAACCTGATTACCTAGTTAATCCCAGGTTCTCCCCCTATTAGACCTATTGTGACCCCAAACAACCCACACTCTCCAACACTTTACATCAACCTCCATCAAACTTCTCTTCTTCTCGCGACTTCCTCTCGTAATTACGCTTCTTTATCTCTAATGTCACCCATGGTTTTCATCTTTCCAGTTTTTCACCCCCCCCTCCCATTCCCATTATATTGCATGATTTGCCATCGCTGCACATCCTCTACATCAAATCCCAACCTTCCCCCCCCCTCCCCAACCCCTGTCCCCTTTTCCCCTCCAGATCATCATTCCATCATTCCTGCAATTCTTCTTCCTCCCTTTCGTCCACATTATAACCTCCGCTTAATCTCACTCAAACTCCAACCAAGTTCCCAAAATGAGCGACGAAAATTTCAATAACGCTCAAGCCGTCGTTGCCCTTTAAACAATTAATTTTCAAGAATACACATGTTCGTTACACGGTTGAACGATAAATTTCCTCATTTCTTTACCGTCTATCAACCCACTTTTCCTCTTATCCAACTTGTCTCGCCTAATTTCCAACTCAAATGTAGTCTTTTCCACTATCCTTAATCTTTCCCGAATCCTTTACCTATTACCAAATCCAGGTTTCCCTTTATCTAACTAACTGATCTTTCTTTTAACCAGTTCTTGAACCCTCAATCTATATCAAAACTTCCGCCTACCCCATTTTACCTTTAATTTCTTCTCGCCCATCCCCACGGTCGCTATCTCCTCCGCTCGCCCGGATAAACTCGCGTTATCAATACGCCGCTGCCCCCCCCCTCCCTCCCCCATTCTTTTGTCCTTTGTCCAAAATTTATCCACCATCTCCGAGGTTCGCCTGTCTGCTCTCCAAACGTTCGTCACCTGCTCTTTTCGCTCTCCTTCCGTCATTACCCTTCTACCCAACATACATCCTTCTCTGTCGCGTTCTTCCTTTATTTATTTCTTCTTCTTCTTTTTTACGATATACGTCACGACTCGAAACGAAAGTCGGAATAAGGATTAAATTAATAGACTGAGAAAAGTATGACAGAAAAAATTACTGTTTTTAACTGTATTTCAGCTACATTGTTTTTTAAAAGGAAAATTTCTGTTTTACTTATAAATATAACATTTAAAACTAGTGTATTTGTTTTTAAAGAACAGTAACTTTTATTCAAAGACGGACATGTAGCTGAAATACAGTTAAAAACAGTAATATTTTTTGTCATATTTTTCTCCAGTGTATGGCATTGAAGAATAAAACATTTCCTCAAAAATCAAAATCGTAAACAAACATCGTTTTTATACATACGAAAGGGAAATTTAACGAAATAAAAACAACAACAATGCTTGTCATTGTTTTTAATTCTTTAAGTAGCCCCGTGTGTATTAAAAACTAAAAAAAAATATAACGTTTGTTTAAATATTGTATTTTGACAACGTTTTATTCTTCGTTCCCATTAAATTAATCTACATTTATAAAATAAATTTACATTATCCGACGATGGAAGTCTATTCTTAAAAAGAATAACGCACCAATGGGATGGCAAAGTTTATTGCAACGGAAAACTGGTGGTAAAATTTTATTTATCCCAAGCGAGACAGTTTTCGAGAATAAAACCCCCGACAAGTTATATTCAGAGGCAGCTCGCGTAAGTCTTTTTATTTTTTTATTTCCACATATAATTGCTTTTCAATATATGTATTCTTTTCCACATTCGTGTATAAACTATTGCGAAATAAATACACGCGGGGGCAATTAATTGAATTGTAAAAGCCTTTATATATTTAACACGACTATCCGGTGAGAAAAGATTCCAGTAAAAATTACCAACATTGTCAGTAAGCTGGTCATATGTTGGAGAAACTTGTGTGTTAGTTTGTCGATTATTATTGTTTGAAAGTAGACAATAACATGAAAAATCAACATATATATTGTATGTATGTTACGTATATTAAGCATATATAAATTTTCCCTAGGTAGTTATCCAACATGATAATACTTTTTCATAATTTAAGATAGTTATTTTTCATTTTAAAAAAACAAATATTTTATCATTTAAAAATTATATAAAAGTGTTAAAAGTTATATAATATCTTAATATCTTTTAATTAAAACTAATACTTAAACTTATACTTAATATTGCTTTTATGTGAAATTAATGTAAAACGTTTTAAACTTTACTACCACATTTTTCTCAATGTATATCACCACTTTGCCAGCAATATTAGCAATTTTTATAATTAATTACAGTTTCACGTAATAGTTAACATAGCGGTTTGAAATATTTTTTTGACTCTTCGTATTTATTGCAAAAATCTATTTTTGTTCTTTCTTGAGTAACCAATAGCGCCCCGTGTTCAATCGCCATGTAGGAGAATGGCTACAACGGGTTATACAAACCAACAGTCGTCAAGGGCTCGACACTTCTACTGAATAAACGTTGATAAGAAGCTAAAGTAGTTTTTAGACAGTTAAAAGCGCCTGCTGAACAAGTGGAAAAGAGAAGTTTTATTTCTCGTTTGGTTAATAACAAAAAAAAAAGAGAAAACGAAAATATTTCTCGTTTTCCCATTAAACTTCTCGTCATTAAGAAAGATCGATAGGAATGCAAGTAAAATAACTAAAATTCGTTTATGTACAATACGAGCGGAAGATTTATTTTTCGTAAAATAAATACCATTTTGCATTTCCTTTATTTAGCATATTCACAGTGTAGAAAACGAAAGGTTTTAAGAAAATGCAATAAAATTAACGCAAGAAGGGATACACTCTATTTATCTTTCATTTTATATACCCGGCGTGGAGAAAAATAATCTGGTATCAGGCTGGAATTAGTCTGGAAATGGTATTGATTTAATCTGACACAGATCTGGAGTTAATCTGAAAAATGTCTTGGTCATGTCCGTTATCCACACTGAATTTCTGTCTGGTAAATGTCTGGATAAGTAATACAAACTGACGACTTATGAGTTATAAGTCACGTACCTTATCCACTGAGCCACCTACATCTGTTGAACAACAATGTGGTTTTCCAAGACAATCAGCCGTATTGGATAGCAGTATGAATAACTTGGAAAAATGTAATATTGTTCAACAGATGTCGCAGTGGTCCAATGGATGAGACACATGACTTATAATTCGTACGTCGTAAATTTGAAACTTTGTTGAATAATTTTTTTTCTAGAAACCAGAAATTTCCCATACTCTTTCCATACTCCATATTCAGTCCTACTGTATTACTTATCCATCACTTACCAGACAGAAATTCAATCTGGATAAGGGACATACTCCAGACACTTTCCAGATTAACTCCAGACCTATGCCAAACTAAATCCATATTTCCAGACTCAACGCTTCTAAACTAACTCCAGGCTAATACCAGACTAATTTTGTCCTCACGGGATATTTATTTACTTTTGTATATCTATATATATTTATATTTATATTTAATTTTTAATTATAACTATAACGAACGAAAATTAACGTTAAATGTGTAATTAGATGATATTACAATGTACAATCATTACTTTGATTGTGGTTTCAACACTAAAATTAATCATATAAATTAATATGGTTCGTATAAATAGAGTACTTGATAATAGTAATGATAATTGAAACAAGCTTATTTTGTCAAAAATCACCCTCTATCACCTTTCGTACACGGAGAAAATAAATTTTCAAAAATTGTTTTCAAAGAGTTCTAAAATCCTACTGCTATGACAAATACATAATCAAAAAGAAGAAGCATAATGCGGGGACAATAAAAATTTTAATCGAATCATCGCAATATTTCGTTTTCCCTATCTATAAACATTAAATTGCTGGCGGAGAAATTTTAAAAAATTCTTTTCTCAATGCAGCAAGGAAGTATGTAATTTGATAAAATTACAATATACTTCAATATTCCATTTCCTGCTCCGACGTTAAAATGGATCATTAAAATTTTCAAATGAAAGAGCTAAAAGAAATGGGGAAAAAATAAAAAAAAAAAAAATACAAAATATGCATGATGTTTGAAACATTCGAGAATGATTATATCCTACAATACCCTTTTAGGCTCGGTATTTTTTTTTTATTTTAGTTATTTCTTCGTGCTCATTAAAAAAGGCGGTCATTTTAATTTTCATAATATAAATGTATTGTTTCTTATAATTTAATCTGAATGCCATTACGGTGTACACCGTTTTCATACAATAAAATCAAAAATTTTCATGATATAAAATCAAAAAACAATTATTTAATTGTATAATTCATAATTATTCAACGACCAACTATCTTCCAACTCAATTGAATAGCAAAACAAAATCATCAATTACATCCCAAATTTTGAATTGCGCCGCAAAATTAAATTCGTACATTATTCTATGCGCGGAGTTACTGGAGATTGTAGCTTACTGTACATTTAAATAAGTGTTTGCATATCCATTCATTGTAAAATGAACATTTATCATGCGTATACTTTTTAGTTAAATGTTTAATGCATTCATTTGCACACGCATAATTGAATGCCCGGATCGAAGAACAAGACTTGCGCTCGAACGTCCGGCAAAATGTTTTCCAACTCGTGGGATTTTCTTGAAAATTCAAAATGGCTCGAATTCAATTTTAAAAATTAACATCATATTA
>JABFPN010004801.1:0-14355 GCA_022817305.1 Leptoteleia sp. ZL-2020 | reverse complement strand
TAAATATACAGTCGTAACAAGAAATTCCTCTTATTTTCACACGAAATCCTCTTCTCGTTATTTTAACCAGAATATCATTTTATTTTGAAACGATTCCTGTGAATTTGAAATGATTTTTTTAAGAGTGTATAAGAAAAAGTTCAGAAATTTGATTTTATGGGAAGTAATTGGGACCGATCAATAAATCCTTGAATATGAATTCGATATAATTAAATCTTTTATACTACGCAGAGTTACAAATATTATGCAAGAATTTCATCATTGTTATAATTTAATGGCTTGCCTGTAATTACCTAATTAATTAAACCCGTTAATTACGTAATTAGAAATCGTCGCATAAAAGTTATTACACTAAAGGTATCGTCTTTTATAACCGAGTTAATAACATCCATCGGCATTAAACAATTTTTTCTAATACTTCACAGAGAAAAGCGACGAATGTTCAGCAATATAATAATTATAATTATATGTAAATATAATAATAATTATAATTATATATAAGCTTTATAATAATTGAATTATTTTACTTCAAATTAGTTTAATATATAAACGTCACACATTTTATAAGACCGAACTAATTTTATAATTTATTTGAAATTGAAAGGCTTCGGACAACTTTTTGTAAGTGCAATTCAAATTGAATTTTTACAAACTGAAATATAAATTTGTGCTGAGAGTTAAAAGAAAAGAAATAAGGGAACGAATAAAAAAGGGAACTGATACCCCTCATTGGGACAATGCTATACATTGTCGTGATTAAAACAGGTGAACCGGTGTAAGTGAAAGTGAACATGTCTAGGAACCGCGTTGACTCGAGCTTTTCCCGTCTCTCGGCTTCGCGCTATCTTTGTTCCATTCGTTTATTTTTGGCCAGTCATTTATTTTATCGGACCATTTAGCGAGTATACCACGCTTACAGTATCGAATGCGCCAAATGTTAAGCTGCTGACAATCGTCTATGATAACCATCTGAATTTAAAGAACCTTATTCTTGTCGTCTCATTGTTTTTTTTTCTTTTTTTTTTTAACTTTAGTAAAAAAAATTCGCTAATTTTGATCTTATCTCAACAAATTAAAAGTATATATTTAAATATCCCTGATAAAAACAAATTATATATGATATATTACAAAAATATATATTGTCATATATTTCCGTTTTAATGAAAATTTATAATAAACGAACAAATAAAAAAAACATGCCAATAAATGTATAAATTGTGAAAACTTTTTTTCTTGCTCACATACTTTGGTAATTTAATGAAAATATAATAAGCGAACAAACGAAAATTCATTTCGCATTTCAGCTGTCCGCGTTCAAGTTTCTTTTTCGCATTTACGAAAAGAAAACCAATCAGAGTTAGACCATAAGGTCACAAATGATGGATGATTTTAAAATACATCTGTTATGTGAAACTTGAAAGTTCAAGATCCACGTGCCAAGAGTTACATACGCGAGTAACGTTTAAAATTTGAGAAGGCGATTATTGTATCATACAAATAATCCCGGTCATTTTTATCCAATAAAAAATATACTCGATACATTACGTTTCATCAAAATATTACGACTTCGTAACTGTTGTTCTGTCAAATCTTTTATTTGCTGTGTAACTTTCGTACCGACATTTAATTTTATCTGTGCATATTTTTATCTTTTTTTGTTTATTCTTCATTCGATGAACTAATTTATATGATTTGACTCATTTAATAGTACTTTCATCTATTTTTTATACACAAAAAAGTTCAAAATGTTACAAAAAATTACTATACTGTTAATCAACACTGACAACTTATCAAAAAAAGTTTATGTGATATTTTATTATTATGTGTTGCACCTAATTTGTATAAATGATTTATGAGGTATAAATCGTGAATAGAATGAAATTAATAATCGATTGTTATTATATCGAATATTTGAGTGTAAATAATTAATAAATGTCACAAACAATGAACAGTTAATTATTGTCATTCAATTGTAAACATTATTATTCAGTTATTTACTTATAATAACTAAATTGAAACATAAAATCAGTCAACAACAAATTTCGCAAGTAATATTCGTTATCATTGACCGATCACGTTGAATTAATTATCCATATTAATACATGAATTTCGAGGCAGCTTGTATTTAATTTTGCAAATGAAACTGTATATCTCGAACGTGTTTATTGGAAAACCCGATGCAAAATTACAGCTCACAAATTACAAACATAAAATTGATATTTAACTAATGTTATACGCCGGAACAAAATGGGCTAAATAATTTGATAATTGAAAAATTGAAAGTAAAACAGCATCGTGTAATATTTTGTTAATAATAATCAAATTTAAAGCCTATCAGAAAGTGTATCGTAATATTTTGAATATTTTTCTTACGAATACAAAATTCAATTACTATTATTGTACGTTATTTTTTTTCGGTTCTTCTGACGTGTTACTGTTAAGACTTAATTTAATTTCCGCATCAATAAATAATCAAACAAAAAAGCTTTTCCATCGGTATTTTTCGCTCGAAAAAAATGTTTGCCAGAATTAAAATTTTTTGTTGCGTTTTTTTTTATTCGTTTTATTGTACTTTTTCATTTTTTTGGAGTAACAAAAATTTGTAACAATAAAGAGAGGATGTTTTTTCGACGAAAAACTTATTTTTTGCTAATTTTACGGACGTCAAAAGTAATGGTAATATAAAATAGAATAAAATAATAATTAAAGGTCTTCAAAATAAATTGCACGTATCTATTGAGGTCCTCGAAATATACGTTTCACAAAATTTTAAATATAAATATTAAGTTCAGTGCCAACGAGTATCAAATAAATTGAATCAATATAAAGTGCAACAGAATGGATGAAAAGTTATTTAATTTAGTGTAAATTATTGTTATTATTTCCCATTGTTGATATATAGGTCAGGATTTTATTCGTGTCGTAAACTGCATTGCGAAATATATCTGGATTTAAACAATTCAAACTTTATAATCGTTTCCCATTTATTTGCGCACTTCCATCATATTTAACATCTCAGTTTTATGTAGTAAATTAATTATATAATTTTCTGTTCATATATTAATATCATTGATACCGAATATGACATTTCTTAAATTTTTAGTATAATATGAAAATTTATTTTTGAACTTAGAAAATAACATCACTCGAAAATGTTAGCAATTAAAACTATTGAAACTATGCGATGCAGGGTTGAAAAGAATAATAAACAGTAACGTAGATTTTCCTATCAAATATACTTTTTACGTGTGAAACTATATTAATCAATATAAAAGAATTATAACTTTTTTTAAATTGAAACTTACGCTTTAAATTAAATTAATTGTTACGTACCTCGTACACTAATAGAAGCAAAATGTTGTTGTAACAATTTTATTAGTCTATTTCAATTTTATGAGTTTACTTTGATGAAACGTAATATTATTTTTAAAATGATATACACTCGTAAAAGTTACTTGCAAAGAAGAAAAACATTATTCTCCGGGAAAAGAAGTTTTATTTGGTAAAGAAAGCAACTTTTTCGGTCTAAAAGATAACTTTTCTAACTTTCGAAAGATTACAAATCATTTTAAGGGTTAACATAATTCAATTTTTGTTATAATTTGTTTATAAGTAAAGGTTCGCGTTATAATTTTATATGAAATTATTAACATAATTAAAAAAAGTATCATAATTCGATAAATTAAATCGGTGTGAAAATAAGTTAAAAGAAATGGATTTTTCGTATTATATCGGTTTAAAATTGTATAAAATCGGAACTTACGGTACGGACGAAGTTCGGTCGAATTTGGTTTATCCGGTGAAAGGCCCGTAATACAACCCCTCCAGAGTCCCATATTCTTATATACAAGTCTTCTTCCTGCCTTTCCAGCATCACCTAGTGGTAAACCCTTTTTAGTAGGCGATCTAATCGTAATCCAGTGGTCGGTCCCAATTGCGACCGCCCATACACATGCCGAAAGACCCACAAGGATCGTGCACCCCAATAAAAGTCGCCTCTCGAAAACGACCTACAACATACTGTTATTTACAACTAATACTCTGATAAAATACAATACTTAATTGTAATACAAATTCATTTTTCAATATGATCGACACTTTAAATTGCGATATAATATCCCATTCTTTTTCCGTTGACATTTTTACATTTCAGCAATGTGACTTTAACAAATTGACGGTTATTTTAGTTCTAAAAATTATTTACGCAAAAGTGGCAGCAAATACTTTGTAAAATTATCATTGTAATTAAGCAAAATCACGCATATTTTCCATAAATTGCATAACACGCAGAAGGGTTTCTTGTATCAGCTCATTATATAAAGAACAAAGTGCAAACGTTTTTGACGAGCTTCTTGCGTAATTTTAACTGTTATATAAATTATTAATAATCGTAAAGAAATTCAAAGGACTAAATTTATAGAAGAACTGATTGAGTAAATTAATCACAAGTTCGCTATCATAAAAGTAACATTCATATACAAATAAAAATTAAACAAATAAATGTTATACTGTTTCAATTAATAAGGATAAATTGTGTTTACATATTAATTTGAATAAATTTCTCTCGGTGCGTAGAAATAACGTTTCTCTTCGGGATGTCTTTGCTTTCATTTTATTTTCAAATAAATTGGACACATACGAAGTGTTAATTATAAGGATTTTACAAAATTTGAAAAATATGTGTTAATAAATTATCCAAGATCATCGGACACTCTCGAATCGAGATTTACGATGACATCGAATCTGAATAATGAATGCTTTATTCGCTGCTAAACTGTCCCTAAAACAATTACACCTGTCACTCAAAAGGTGCGGCATAATCAACACGAGTCTTCATTCTAATGTAATGAAAGTTGAGTTCTCGTAAAAGTCCGTAATATAGTGAACAAGTAGGATCAATACGCGGACCTTATAGTTGCACACGAATATCCGAACGAGCAGCGTAGTTCATCGCTTTCATTTATAATTCATGATATTATTAAACTTACACTTTTGTTTTATCCTTTATCTTAGTTTAATGACAATAAAGTTCCTTGACATTTGCATTCTCTAAATGCAATGTAAAATAAATTTAGAACACCGAAAAGAATTTAATTATTTAAATTTAACGTAAAGGTTATACTTTTTTTTTTCATTTTATTACAGTATACGTTCTCTTCCCTTTTCCACTCAAAACTTGAAATTGCAATTATTTTCTTAATATGCTTATAAAAAATTATCAACACGTCCCTAAATTTCTTTTTGCACGGTTAATCCACCTGCACTCCCGAGGATTTCAATTTCAACTTCGTTAACACGAAGCATTTGCGGTTTAAAGATAAGCCGATCCTACTGGATCAGTGGAAAACACTGTACCCACACAAAACGTAACTGTTCGTCACTTCGCGACTAATTCGCCCGGAGCGGGCCTTATTTGTGCCGCGTAACAAAAAGTTCCGTCTGCCTGTGGGATTTCACTTTCATCAAGACGATGGGCGCCAACTTGACTTTTTGAAACCCAAATACATTTCGACGTCGAAATAGCGAAGCTTATTTATGGGTTGCCATAATTAATACTAATACTTGCTACCAAATTATTCCAAGCTACACCATAAATCATAGAATTTCTGCAAACATCACCCAGTTAATCTTTCATTAAGCCGTGAATTCAAATACGTTGCAAACGCTAGTCAGTTTTAAATATGATTTTCATCAATTACCCGGGTCTTTTGCCACCGGAAGGGTGCTTTGTTATACCTTACCTGATTATACAGAGCTTTCACGCGACTCGCCATTTTTCAATTGGTAATTCGCACCAATGTACAATGGAAGTGTTTGCGATTATTATCATACACGACAACAGCCGTGCCTATGCATTCATGTTGATTTCCTCGCGCGGCATGTATTTGCGGGGTGTATTATCTCCAAATGCTTTATGCAATCGTGATTGAACGTTAATAGAATTGTGCCGCGTCTTTCAACCAAAATATCGCCCCTCTTCCTCTAATAATCCCTCTCCTTTTCTATTTATTTAAATCGACTACTTTGCGTTCACTTTGGCAACATTTTTTCGACGGCTACCAACATCTACATTTTCGTTTTATCGTCCTCCTAAGCCTCGCCTTCTTTGCCATGGCAAATTGCAATCGTTGAGACCTGCAATCAAATTTTTTTGCCGTCAATTTATTTGTAAGCTTAGATACGGAGAATATTGAATCCATAAAGAGCTCGTCTCCCAATGGATTCCAATTAATACACTTTTTGGGAAATCTTCGTATTATTTTTGATAACCAAAGAGATGTATTACTTTCTTTCGCGGAAGCTTTATCGTAAAATCGAACTGTATTTTTTACGTGAGATTTGTTAAAAGATTGTTAAATAAATAAAAATATTATTTTATACTGAAGCGATTAAAGAAATCGAAATTAAGGATGTAAATTTACAGATTCAGTAAAGTATGAATTTTATCGTCGTACAACTTCTTAAAGATTCTTTAAATTTACATTACAAGGTTATCTCTTTCCATTACACGTGTAATTTCTTCAAAGTTTTTAACTCCCGGATCATAAATCCTAATGACACGAGCACGATACAAAATTTCCGAAGAATCCTAAAATTAGAATAATCGGAACAAGTAACACATGTCAAGATACAAGTTAGGTCAGTTTTAATCACCCGCGGTCCAATAATAGTACACTTTTAAAATCAAACTATTTATTGATAGAACCAATATTTATTGATTTCGTCATTAAAATGCAATTCGCGCATGAATAACATCCTTGGATATCCGCATTGCATGCGCAAATATTAGTTTTCAAAATTATGCATGGGCCAATTCATATTTCAATTAATGTTCATTACATGTATATATAAAAATGTGGATTCAGTGAAGTAAAAAACAAATTTATTTATTTTATACGCTAATGAAGATTAAACATATATGTATATATAACCATATGTGGTCGATATATGGCAATTATTGATTTAATATTCTAGCCCTATACGGTTTCAATAATTTCTTGAATTATTACCATATATCAACCATGTATGAACATATATGAATTAAGAAATAACATATATGTCCATAAAGTACTTCGTTAATTTTGAAAGGGGATACTCGAAAACCGTATATTATGACAATTAAGTAAAATCTTAACTTTTTGGACAAAAGATGGTACATCATGTCGTTTGAAATGAATGCGTTGATGTTTGATCATGTTTGAAATTCGGGGATTTGCCAAAGCATTGATCTACATGTTGATCAAAGTTACCGGCGGGTAAAGGAATTGCGTTTTACTCGAGTGAATTAATTAGCGCCTTGACGTGCTCTAGATTGTACAATGTAAATTATTCGATCGGATAAATCATCGTGCAATTAATTGCGATTGCAAAATTATCTTCATTTATTCCTCAAAGGAAATTAAAGAAACGTTACGCGTGCCGACGAAAATGTAAATCACATTAATGATTGTTGAAAGCAAACTGGCAACATTGTTATCCGGCATATAATTATATTCTACTTAATTGATATAATATGCACATTCACTATTAAACAATTTCAATTATTTGAAGTGCATACATTTAAAAGAAACTCAAAATTATTACAAAAAAGACTTGTTTAAATAAAAGAAAAGACTTGATAATTAAAAATGTATTAACAATGAATGGAAAGAGTGAAAAGCAATGATCTAAAAAATATTTTTAGATCAGTCCGATACAATTGGAATGTTATATTAAGCTTCAATGCTAATTAAACCAGTATGATTATTTATAATTGCAAGTAACATTGTAGACGTTATTTTTAGACGAAGAAATTTCATTACAGCCTTAAGCTGGGATCAGAGTCTTTGCAAATGAAGCACAATATGTAATACGATGTAAAAAAAAGTTTTATTTCGCAACGAAAGATGAGCATTGTTGGCTCGAGAAGTCAAAGTGACATATAGTTACGTGTATTAACGTAGGAAAGATCCGAAAAAAGATTGAATCTATTCACAGATTGAATACATTTCATCCGTCGAATCCCAGCTTCTGAAAATTGGCAAGCGTAAAAGCCATGGTTTTGTGATTACCAACGGGAAACTGCCAATTGTTGTACGTAATAATAAATAAGCCACTTCGATTAAGAGATCCAAGATTCGTAGATAAGACGAGATTTATGTGGCATTCTCTTTGTGGCTTTAACGTTCCAAATAACCAGAAATAATTGTTTAATCAGTGCATTGATCGTAAATAGCATTCTTTCGAGTCAAACTTGAAGCCAGAAACAAGAAGAGTTACTTGAATATAATTCAAATTGATAGATTATATTCTATTAGAGTATCGCAGAAAAATGTAAAGAATTTAATTGAGGAATGCAGAGAAACATTTCTAATTAAGGAGAAACCGTGCATAAGTTTTACTTAAATTATCAAATTTATAATGGTATATCATAGTCATAACTGTCATAGTTTGCACAAACCACAAGTGTGCGTGGCTAAGCATGTCATCGTTATTATTATCTGATATCAAAAGTTTCGGATACGTGCTGGAGTTCGTTAACAAACCAAAGTGTGATCATGAAAGATAACCTTTTACAACGAATGACATGCCGCGGAGAATGTACGTTTAAAATATGTGGAGTAAAAGAAAATGCAAATGAAATAATTCATGCCATTCAAATGTAGAGTATTAGAGAAGAATCAATTTATTATTATGCAATAATTGTGGCTTTAGAAATTCAAATTTGTTCTTGACATTGATACGTAAAAGTACGAGGTGAATTTCAAATTGTAAAGAAGACCAACTTCTCGTACACAGTTGATTTTGAAAGAGAAATTTCATATAAAATTTCTTATACAATATAGACATATATTAACACCAAAAATTTATTATTGCAACAAAATTATATAATAAAACTAACATTGTTTTAATTGAAAGAAAGTAAATGATATTTTAATTAATTTTGTGTATTTGAAAATGATTTTTATACACATTTACAATTGCAGAATATGTGAATGATGATTTATAGACAATCTAATTGAACACATTATTTCATGCTCTCTTTATCTTGTTGGCGATTCGTCAATCATTCCTACGACTCGAAGAATTAAAATATTGGAACAGTACGCAACACCACAATTATTAACATCATTTGCATATTATTCTATATGCGATTTTTAATAAAATTTTATTTTAGTAAAGTATTTATTAAAATAAAAAATCATTAACTATTAATTGACAATTATTTCCATGTGCATTATATATTATATCAAAAACAGAAGATAATCGCAGTTAACACATCAAACGGTTTGAAAACTGTATGGTATAGTATAACCACTAGCAACATCGAGTTTAATCGATAGCTATAATTCACACAATCCAAATTGAACAATATCCATACTCCATCATTCTTATAACTGAGACAGATGAATACCAGCTATCAAATATTGTAACAAATGTAATAATAACTAATAAAAATGTCAGTGTCACCATTAATAAATTTAGCAAAATAAAAATAACAAATGTTATAAGTACAAATTTGCACTCATACAAGTCAATTGCAGCTTTGCAGAAAGAAATAAGTTCACCCATATAAAAATTTATATATATGACATATATGAAAGAAATATAAGTGGCATATAAGTGGTAAATACGTGGCATATATGGCAATATAAAATTTTTAATTTGATTAACAATATGTTACATTTTTTTTATATGTTAAAAAAAGCAAGAAATTGTGACACTTTATGACTCGAAATTCAGAAAATCATTTTTCGTTTCGAGGTGCGAGATATTTCATTAAATTTTTCATTAAATCAGTCACTTTTTTAATTAATCAATTATAAACTGATCGAGCAATTGAGAAGAATTTTCATTCGACAAGACGGCACATTTTGTCACGAAAGGAAAAAAAAAGCTGATAAAGAAAGCGCCAATCAACAAGCACGCAATTTCGCCTCCATTGGGGTAATCGTGCAAAACGTCGCCACGTTATTTGATCCATAAATTATAAGGAATCTAAGAGATCTAAGAAACAAGCGCATTATCGTTGACCTCAGCCATCAAAACGAGAGCCGTATTCTCTCTCGTTTTATCCTTCTTCGCTCTCGTGGCTCCGTAATATTACGGCCGCGCGATAATCGGGTTTATACGTACGAAACTTGGCCGTTCCGTGGAAAAACATTCGTTCGCGCACGTACGTTTTTATACGCTCGACTTAACTTTATCTGCCCCCCTTTAAGGGCGTATGTAAATAATATGCGCATATCCGAGCGGTGCAATATCGGACGAGCGTCAAAAAAAGTATCATTAAAATATTTCAACCACTCTACCTAAGCAAGGTACCGTCGGAAAAACGGTAATTAATAATAACATTTTGCACGGATTCATTGTGCGTTACTGAACAAGAGACGAATTTCCATGTAAATTTATTTGAAACACAAGAAACTGATTGTTTGCCATTGAAAATATTGCACAACCAAACGGTAATACTAGAATGTTTTGGGAAAATGAGAATAAAAGGGAGAAATTTTTATATTTAAATTTAAAGCGGACAATTTTGAACTGCGCTTCTTGCACTTTAATTTGCATCAAAAATAATTGGAGGAAAATATTTTTGAAATGACATTTACAATGTTTGGAGTTTATGAGAATATAAATCAGACAGAATTTTATAAGAGATGACGGCAAAGAAACTCTTATTGGATATAAATTTTTGGATCCCATCTTAATGACAAATAACAACAAATTTGAGAATTAAAAACCACTATTTTGACGTCTAATATACGTTCTATGCGGGATACCTCTCCGACCGATTCAAGAATTTTCATCATAACAATGTTCGTTTGCAAAAATATTTTAATGACTGTCGCGACAAAGCGGGGAAATATAATTTTACACGTAGAATAAAGATGGAGTGAAAATACGTGACTGCGAGCCCGGCAAAAGTATAAACAATTCATTTCGGATATTACGCGAAGGACTAGAAGTGGAGTCATAATTTATTTCGAATGTATTATTCAAATGAGCAGAAAGATGGCAGAGAGCATCATATTCGACGCAAAAAACACGTCCTCGAGGAAAAGGAGCAATTTTATTTCGATGTCATAATTTCGCCTCGCAAAGTAAGATTGCAATAATGAAAAATATTACCCCGAATGAATCGTCTAAATTAATCAAGCCCGGGTATTCGAATTTGGCTTGAACCAAGGATTCCTCGTAATTGTAATTTAAAAATAGTCGAGACAACGTGTTGTTGGTTAGCTGACTCATTATAACATCAAACAACCTTCCCCGTTAATTTGATTTGCCATGAATCAATTGTCACCTTCGGCTCACGATACATAAACACGGCTGAAACGCGAAACGAGCTTTAATACTGGCCAGACGTTTGCTTTCTTCTTTTTGGAAAGTTTCAATAGTTGCTCTCTCCGAGGCACTTTAAATACAATTTCACGAAGTACTTCTTTGAGGGGCGTATCTTGCCTTTAACCGGCGTTTGTTGCTCGTCGAAACGAGAAGAGACGAGTTTATTAATGAAACTGCCAAAATCGCGACTACGAAAACATTTCGTTGAAGGCGTCTCAATAACCGCCAGTACGCAATCAATCATCAAACAACAGACGCGGCACAAAAGATCCCGAGACATCATTCATACCGTGCCAAACGCTGCGAAAAAAGGTCATTCCATGTTACGCGGTTGTAAAAATAGTTGCGCGCTTTTCGGGGAGATGACTGCGAAACTTTTCATTAAAATTATTTTCAGAGGGAACGAAATTTATAACGTATTTATTTTTTAAATGCAAATATTGAAAACATCGCGCGGTAATTAATTTAAAATGTCTGAATATATATTTCGTTGCGTTTTATGTTAATTTTTATGACGAGGGAATAAATCTATAAATATGCTTGGAACAAGGAGAATTTTTCGAAGATTATTGAATTTTAACAAAATCGAGAAAAAAAGTTACATACATACAAATTCGAACGATTCTAAGTAAAGTTAGGGATGTGTATTGAAATTTGTATTACTTTACAAATAGTAGGGAAAGAAAGAAAAAGAAATAATAGAGCAGGAATGGTTTGGCAGGTTTAGAACGGGCATTAAGAAAAATGTTTGTATGAATTGCAGAAATATGTTTCCCGTAAATAATGTACATTTGGTATCTATTTCGGTAAAATGGATCATGGGGAAATTGCGGTGATTCTAGTTCAACAACTGCAGGCATTTATGAGCGCTGAATAAATCGAAATTTTACGACAATACTTCGATGCATCAATGAGAGAATTGTACGGTTGCGATTATATCGTTGATATATCTCGAGTATCATAAAGGAATGCCTACTCTCTTGCTTAATGTTTAATGCGCTCATTTAATCCGTAAAGTGAAGTACAAACTCGTATAAATATACCCTCATAATTCTTCAATATCATATTCAACGTAATGTTTACTAAAGTTTCTGTCACTTATTGCCTTTCTAAACTTACATATGTCCCGTTACACCCGGAGACAAGTTTATTTGTTTGAAATAAATACTTGTTCGTACACGACTATAACAGATAAACAAATTATTAATCAAATAAGAAGTTGATTTAAATAGACGCGTTGAAGTAATAAATTAATTTATTCTAAATTCTTAAGCATAGATTATTGGGTTAACACTCAGAAAAAAATATGGGGTTTATAACTAAATTAATTGGTTTTTTTTTGGTATTTTTAAGCGATTAGTTTTTTTTTTGTTTCAATAACAAATATTTTTAGTGACAGAAACTAAAAAACATATTTAGTTATTTCAAATAAAAATTGTCATCGGCTGAAAAAGAAACACATTTTGGGGATTATAACCAAATATCCCTAGTAAAAATAAAACATATATATAAATACATTATGTTTAATTTTAATTCTGAAAGATTAAGGGTTCTGTTCCTAATATTTTTTCTTAAAATGTACTTTGCAATTTTTACCGCAGCATATATTAGTAGGAATATTAAGAATGCACACATATCTATAAATTATTATAAAACACCGTAGCAACTATTAATAAATGTCTTTCAGCGCACTAAACTATTGTTATCAAATCAATAAGTGGGCTTGTGGTTTCTTGCGAGTGATCGATTAATTCGACTCCGAATGGAAATGCAACGTCAATCTAAATTATAATGACGCGCCCGTCGAGTTAATTCCACCGCGTGAAATTGAATACCTGATGAAATAATTACCGAAAAAAGTTGGTTAACCGTGAACGCGCGATCGAGTTAAGAAAACGGTCCGGCAATTTGCAATGGTTCGCACGCGCGGCCACGGGGGTCTAATGAAATTAATTGACGGCTCTCGGGGGGGAAAAAAAAGAAATAGAAAAAAAAAAGCTCGACGCGAAATTTAATGAAATGTCAGGCGGTCCGCTCGAATTTCATTCGATCGAATTACATATAAATAATTTCGGAGCACGTCGGAAGCACGTAAATGTCTTTATTTAGAAACGCGTGGCGGCATTTTCGAGCGCTCACTTCCGCGATAATAAAAGAATGCGTCGCGTGCTTAAGGAGCCGAGAGAGCGTCCGTTCGCCCGAGAAATGCAGTATATATGATAATAAGCGCGACGTAATTATAAGCAATAAACCGTCGGCGGAGTTCCCTTTATGCGTCGCCGCTGGATTACGTAAGGTCGCCGAGGTGGTTGGGGAGGGGGGGACCACCTCTTTACCTAGCAAATTCTTATCGCGCCACTTAAAGTGCATAACAGTTAATTTTCATAGGGCTGCGCGCGCGAGTTCCGTCTCACCGCGAGAAGGTCGCTCGCAACAAGGGGAAAGAGAGATTTTTCTACGTTTCATTTTTTGCCATTGAATTTGTTTGTCCCAATTGATTAACGAGGTCGATTCGAGTCACGTCGCGTTTGATTGGCCGTAGAAGCCGCGTCGTACCGCGGTGTTTGAAGAAACGCATTTAATTAAAATTAATAAAATCCGCGCGCCTTCGACGCCTACGTTTTATCGCGAAAATATCAGCACCTTTTACGGCGGCGCCTTTTACTTCTTCCATTAAACATTTTTAATTAAATTATTGTTAACGGTTATCGTACGTTCCCCGGGAATATTTAATTATAAATTAATGTTCACAACTTTTTAGTTTCTTTAATGGGATCTTTATTGTTATTTATGAGGATTTCTTTTATGGTCCAATTGTTCGGAAAGCAAAATTTTTTGTTTATATATTTTAAAGTAAGAATGTAAATTGAAAAAAAAGGGCAATGGGCAGAAATATGATGTACACTCACAAAACTGTCTATTTAAGAGTAATAGAATCTTCTTATATTAAATAGGGATTCCATTCAATATATGGACAAAACTAAATTCTATTTATAATAAGAATACATTATTCTTACAAAGCATATA
>JABFPN010004800.1:0-14356 GCA_022817305.1 Leptoteleia sp. ZL-2020 | reverse complement strand
TTCGTAATATATGAAATAATATTAGTATGTATTTAAAAGAATGATAATATATCACAACTTTACGAAAACACTTAGTAAAATATACTCATATATTTCTCTCAGTGTAAACTGGTCATATACGTGCAAGAACTGAAAAATTATTATCCTAAGTTAATAAAAAGTGTCAGCTTTCTAAGAATCATTTTCAACAAATTGATATGTTTTACTAACTTAAGATAGTAATTTATTCTTATTATAAATAGAATATCGTTTTGTCCTTATAATGAATGGAAATCCTATTTAATATAAGAATATTCTATTACTCTTAAATAAACATTTTTGTGAGTGCATTTTAATATTTTTCCTAGTTAATTATATATTAATCACGTGATCGTTGGATACAATTTTGTGTCGACAAAAAATAGTGCCATTTAATTCTCACGACCGAATTTAACGTGAGATTATGTTATGCAATATTGTCTTAACAAATTGTCTTCCTTTTTTTTATAGGTCTCGTTAAATTTTCCGCGTGAGATTTGATAATGGCGATTTTCAAGCAAATTATCTTACTGATTTTGACCGCACATTTGGTCCAATCCAATAGAGTGAATGTTTGTTGCGGTCCAAACCAATCTTATGATTTGTATACAAAAACATGCGCAAGGTTACCACATAGCTCTATTTCCGCAGTTTTGAAAAGGAATAAGATCCCTGCTAGTCTCGGGAATTATTCTGCTCCATTGGAATGCCTACCGAATTGGATTATGGTTGACGTTAAAATAAACGAAAAAAATTTTAATGTTACCAATGGAATAATGAATGTAAGTACAGTGTTTCAAGTATATTAAAACTTAAGTTAGAAAATGAGATTATAATTAAGATTTTGTTGACTCGACGAGTTTTATATATTTTGATTCTATTGATTTATTTGGATTTTTATTTACAATTCTAGTTTATTCAAACAAATTGTTGAAAAAATTGTAATCGCTTTATGTATTTTGAAGACATAATGGACAAAGCAAAAAAGATACAGTCAAAAATGATAAAATTTATTTATAAAAAACGTAGATATTATGATTAATCACTTTATTTTTACGTATTTTTGAATACATTGTACAATTTTTTATTGTATTTTTTGCAACATTGTCTTATCAGGTCCTCATATTTCAACTAAATCACTTTTTTTCAGTTGAACACGATATTTTAATAAATATTAATAAACTTGACTATAAAGACTTATAAAGACTTACACATTTCTTTAATTTGTAGTTTACTGTGGGGCATACGAGGTACGAAGAAATTATATTATATAGGCAGCAATGCATCAATACAATTCATAATTTTCCTGGACACCTAATCATTCGTATGTGCCAACCAAAAAGTTACTGCGAGGAAAATTTATGTATATCCGAGTGTCTAAGTCCTAAAGGCAAATTTTTTAAATATTTGATTAGAATTCTTCTAGATGACGCTCATGTAACCGAGTCTATGAGGGAATATTTGAGAGAAGGTAAGAATATTTTCTTTTTAAAACTTAAATTTCCGCGTAAAAAATATGAGATTTAAATCTCAAACGAATAATGTTTACTATAGAAATTAAATTGAAATGGTTACTTTTTAATTTCAGACAATATAGAATATGGAATAATAAAAAAAAGAAGAACGGAGGATTTTATTCCCGTAAGAAAACAATGGGAATTAACAAATAGTACTGTCTTGATTGGAGGTACAACTAAAAAAGACGGGCTAAAAGAATATGAGGATGAAAAGCCTTTAAATAAATATTGCATAGAAATTAATGGAAGAAACGGTATCATCGAAGCAACCTTATATGTATTAAAAGATAAATCAACATCTGTAACTGGGTAAGCAGAAAAAATATTATATAATTTTTTACATTCTTCAAAAGAAAATAAATTTAAAATGAACCGAAAAGAAATTCAGTACACGTAAAAATTTAAATATTTATGATGATGAAAATTATCTTATCGAAATAATTATAATTATTAAAATAAAAATTATCATCTGTTCAATTTTATTAATGTATATTTGTTTATAATAAAATTTATTTTCCATTTTATACACTGAGAACAAAATACAATTTATATTATTGACTTCTTCGCTATATAAATAGTTAGTCTATGGTTCAGTAAATTTTTATTAAATGTCTGCAGTCTTTTTTAATATTTCATCTTTCGTCAAATTTTACCAAATTTTATGGTTATTTTACAAACAATCCCCGGCAATAATTTATGACAATTTGGAACAATTTAATAAATGTTTTTCTCAATGCATAAGAACATATAACAATATCTAATAATCGTATTTTTATTCTCTTATTGTTCTAGTTCAAGTATTGTACATATGATAAGCACTGTTTTATTGTGTGCCACAATTACGGTGTATATACTATATCCAAAAGTCCGAAATTCGCATGGAATTTACATGAAAATTTTCCTGGGATTATATACCGTTTCTTTCATATTTGAATTTTTAATTAATTTAAATATTTTTGAAGGACAACTGTGCATCGTCTTGGGTAAGTTTCAACATATATTGCAGAAATTTATTTATAAAAACATTATTTAATAATTAAGTTATGTTTTTTCTAATTAAACTAATGACTCTGATACTAAAAGTTTGTCTATATAATTTTATATCTAGATATGATAATAATATTCTAATATACAATAAGGTATATTATTATATACAATATTATGTTCCATTTTTTTCACTGATAAATAATAATATTACATATTAAAGATAAATTATATAATCTTGAATATTTTTTTAGGTTTCACGACTCATGTCGCCCTTTTCGCATCTTATATCTGGTACAGCATTATGGTTATTAATATTTGGTGGAATATCAGGTACATAACTTTAACAAATATTTTTAATATAAAAGTTTCAATAGTATATCTATTGAATATAATTAATTTAATTAAAGTTGAGATAAAAGTAAAGATTATGTTACATATATAAATGTTAAATGTTAAAACAAAATTAAAAAACAGGTAGTTCTAAAGTTGTGATAATTAAAGGGTTAATCAAATAAATATCGTTTCAGAATATCTTTGGCCTTATTTCCACAAATTTACAAATTCAACAAAGGGAAAAGGTTGCTCTCTTGTTCCATAACAATATTTGCATTATGTTTTATATATTTGCAAGGTGTCATCATTGCCGCTATAGTTACCAACATTAATTCCCCATATACACCTCGTTTATCAAAAGAAACGTGCAATTTTTACTGTAAGTACTTTTCCCATAAAATTTTAATTCATTTTACTTAATAAAGTTCCAATCTGTTCATGTTCTTGTCACATTTTTCAGCGAGCATTGGTAAATATTACTACTGGACGTCATTGAAGACAATAATGATGATAGTAAATTTCTGTTTGTGCGTGGCTTCTATCTCTGGAATTGTTGAATTTCAGAGAACAATTATAAGTGCAGAAAATGATAATCGTGAACAACTGTCTGCGCAACAGATTATATACGACAAGCAGTAAGTATTTCTTCGTTTTTACCTTATTTCATTTTGTATTCTTATTTAAGGTATAATTTCAAATGTCTATTTATATCTTATATGACTGTAAACGTGTTTCTCTCATTTGCAAATTATACAAATTGGATTAACAATTAATTTTTATATTTGTTTCAGGTTGTTTACTAATTTGATCATCTTTTGTATTCAGCAATTTCCATTCACAGTGGAATTAATATTGACTATATTACAAGGAATGTACACGAGGCCTGATAACCAGCACAATAATCCAGTTGAACTATACGCCATTGAAGAATTTTATTCGTATTTGCATGCGATAGAAGGGATACTCATTTTCTCACTTATCCTAGTGAAACCCTTACTATGTTATTGCTTGAGGCGTAGCTAAGTTAAAAAACAACAAAGGTCAACTCGATCGTGCCATAAATCTTGACACTCGCTTTTCATGGACTATCCCTATTAGTGAACGAATCTAGAATCTCAATGTTTAACAAAAACATGAAACATGAAACATTAAAAAAAAAAAAAATTAACAAAGTCTTTAGAGATTAAGGAAAGAAGTATTTTTATATAATTGTGCACGCACGCACGCATTTCAAATAGTATTTTAGATGTTAAGAAATTTGTCGTTTATTGTTGAAAGTTAAAATGCAATTGTAAATATAATTGTATATATACGTGTATTTCATTAAATCTTGTTACAAAAATTGAAAACAGTCGATCGTGTGTCATTTTATTTGAAATGATCTTACAAAGGGAATTTTCCCAGTCATTAAAATAAGATGTAGAGTACCAAGCCCTTAAAGGTATCGATACATTTGTACGAATCCCTTTATTCAATTGGGGGGAGGGAGGGGGGGATTTCGTTTTTGTCCCACGTTCCTCTTATTCCAATATTTCCTAACGAAAGCCCGCGGGCTAGTGCAGTCGGTTGCAAATATAACCAATAAGACGAACCAAGTCAAATAAGATGTTCCGCAAGTTCATTTTGTTGACAGATGTATCGTGTTTCTTTATGGCGCCATCGATTCTTTTTGATTAAAATGTCATTCTCCTTCAATTTCACCGATATTTGACGTCACTCGCGCGACGAATAAGAAACAAAATTATACTTGATATAAAACAAATCATATCCTTTTTTTTCCATCTCTCATCTACATCCTGTCAGAAGGCTCAAAATTTTATCCAATTCTATCCAATTATTCGGAATGCACGCAGAAAACGGTTATAACAAAAATTACTGTACTTTACAATGACAATGACGTAAAATCAATGTAAAAATGATAATCATGAAAGCAATTATTAGTATTTTTTTTTATTAAAAGCTATGTAGCTTTTAAATTTTACTATTTATTAATGATACTTCTATTTTCTCAATGAGTATTATCAAAGAACATTTATTTAAACTTTAAAAAAAAAACGTTTTATCCTTCAGATCTATTACAATTTTTACTATACTAGAGGCTAATAAATTACATAAATCTTTTACTATTTCGACCGTTAATATATTAATTAAACACGCGTTGTTGTACATTGCAGTAATATTTGTTGTAACATTTTTTTCTGCGTGGTTGAAGCCGAAACCGTCCGACTTTTAACCGCTTACGGAAGCGGAATTGGAGCAAATTTCGAAATAAAAGAGTTTAGATTTTCGAGGCCGATACTTGCCGTTGGAGGCAGGCAAAAATGGGGCGGATTGGTGGGGGTGTTGAATAACGTATTAGACGGGTGACGGTACGTGCGGGATGCCCCCGTGGAAACGAAAGAGGATGCCACCTTCCCTTCGCTTTCGTTACCGTTGCAGGAAATGCAATTTCGAAACGAAACCTAATCCCCCGCTCTTCGGGAAAACATTTATTAGAGCGCACGCTCGTGCTCTCTCGCGAATTGTCGCGATGGAATAAATTTCATTCGGTGCGCGGCCCGTTAAATTCCCCCCTTCAATTGCTAATAATTCCTCGAACCCACCGTTCGACAAACAAACCGACGCGCCGGGATATTCGCATCACGCCTGCCTATATTTACCAGGCATTATACTAATCATCGCTAATTTACTTTTCTGACTTACTTTAACGAGCCGAGTTTATTTATGGATACTTTTAATTGTAATACGCGCGCGCTTTCAATAACCCGACTTAAATTGCCCGCCCAAATAAGGGCGCGAAATTTGAACAGGCGCGAAAATATTTGACAGGCAAGTTATTAGTAATTGGACGAAAATTGATTCAACTTGGCAAGGTAGTGACGAAGCGAAAGTATAATAAGAATTTATGTTTATATTTATTAATAATAGAGTAATATCTACTAACAATAATTATAATAATAACGTATATCAAATGCTGATAGCGTTTCGTTTCTTGGTTACACTGAAACTCATCAGTAAGACTGGTGTAATACATGCTTTATATGCTATATTAATTTCAAGGGGATATAGGTATATATATGCTATTTGTATATCATTTCAGTAGTGTGAATGTCGAAAATTTCACTTAACAACGCCATCTACTTTTGAAATTTACTGACTTCTCCTTGAATTCAAATTTCTTTCGAGATTTATATAATCTTACCCTGTAACACTATGTATGAACATATGCGTTCTATATCTATAATTATTTTTAACTTGAAATTAATATAGCGTACAAAAAATTACTTCTTTGCCACTTTTATCAAACCGAATCAAGCCGGATAAAATTTAGCAAATTTCATCAATTTTTAGCTTTTTTGTAAATCTGAAAATATGAATTAACGATGAATAAAGCATCGCCGTATAATACTTTTAATTAATACTCGATGATAATTCTTTTACATCACTCTTTATAATCGAACGAGCGAAATAATAAAGGCTCCGAAGAACGTGATAATTCCATTTCTTTAAAAAAAACCTTTTTATCGAATCACAATGGATTGAAAATGGATTGGATTTTTATTTACAACTGCGACTGTTAAAAAAGTTCAAATTATGATTTAAATACTTGCCGTTGTTTGAATTAATTACACAATTTGTTGAAAAGACACGAACGTCGACCATTAATTAACTCGTTGCATTACACAGAATTTTCCTATAAAAAGTAAAGCGATGTGATTTTTCTTGTGAACAAATTTTCGCTAATTGTACGAGCGTCTTCGGACAATGCAACGAAAAAAAAAAGGAGGAGAAAGCGAGGAAAAAATTGCTCTCGAGGATTATAATGAACGAAAGAAATCATTCGATAAGACATTCTTCAAAAAAAGATTTCAATGTAAATCCTATCTCAATTTACATCGTCGGCGAGAAGGCATGTGGATTTTTTTAACGAAGTCCATCGGCAATTTTAAGTGGCTCATTAGTTTTAAATGCGGCCAAGCATTTTTCAATTTCAACACGAAGTAATATAATTTCTCAAATTTATTACAGCCGCGTGCGGTCTGATCAAGTAACCGCTGACAGCAGAGCTGGTTAGTTCCCCCCATTCCGAGAAATTTGCTTAGTAGAATTAACTAAAAATCTTAAGCTATTGTTAACTAAATTTGGATAAATAAACTTGTAGTCGATTGAATGGAAAACTATATGTGTAACTTAATTCGAATAACTAATAAAGTTATATTTGAAATTACTGTACCTTCTTGTCGTTATAACAGTCTCTGCTATTTTACCATACCATTGCAGTAAAATATTATGTAAGATGTAATAAAATTTTGTATTTAGTACGGTAATAATCATTCTGAATTCAGGGAATTTTACAAAATAATATAAAAAACTT
The DNA here is from genome assembly GCA_022817305.1 of Leptoteleia sp. ZL-2020. Taxonomy (NCBI): domain Eukaryota; kingdom Metazoa; phylum Arthropoda; class Insecta; order Hymenoptera; family Scelionidae; genus Leptoteleia; species Leptoteleia sp. ZL-2020. Next base: position 7,126 of record JABFPN010004800.1, on the reverse strand, counting down.
TAATATATCACACAAAATATGTTATTACTTTGGCATAGTAATTATATAAATATTATAAAGGATATCCTTTCAACGTCAGTAGGTATAGTAATTTTTAATATAATTTTAATATAACAAAGCGACCAGAATGATTTAATCAACCCAGATGACTGAATTGTTCAACATTTATTTAACGATTTGATATTTATAAGAAGAATATATATTTCTCCAACAATCAATTGGAGAACAATGTCACAAGACCTGTGATGATTGACGAACACGTCGCTTGTTTGTAAATCTTTTCGACGCGTACAGCGCGAAAAGAAAGAAGTGTCGAGCGTGGAGGAAACAGCTTGCGTTTTACCGAGTGTATAATATATATGGCGAAAGAGAGTGTCAAGAGGTTTGCGCACCGCGAAACCGCACTAAAGACACTCGCAACATATGTTTCAACGCGGTTCGATACATTATGAGCATTAACTAACCTCAGTTTTTGGCAAACAGTTTCGCGAATATTACGTCACTTTACCCCTGCCGGCTCGGCTAATGGTCAACAATGGAGTTACACCGTTGGCCAAAGTGAATTACAATGCCGGCATAATTTCAATCGTTTACACTCTACAAAATATGACACGCGTACGCGATAATTTTAGTAATGCTTTTTAGTGGCGCAATTTGGTGCGAGCTTTTAATATGCGAATGAAAATTTACGGAATGTAAATAAAATCCGTCGTGATAAGGTACAGTTGTTTGGAATAAAGGATTGAAAACAGGGGGAATTTAATCGAGCCTTTTTGCACCGCAAAAATTGGCACCAAAAAACGGCCTTAAAATTGCGCTACGAATGCAAAAGAAGAGTGTTTAATTCATTGAAATTTATCCGGGTATTTTAACTGTTAAACGGGAGAAATGTCCGTGAATTTTATCTAGAAAAAAAAAGCTTTCGATCGGAAAGTCAGAGAAGAATTGTAAAGTGCAGGGTTAGTCCCCGGTTTCTTTGACAAAAACAAGCCTGCTTTCATCTGACACACGTCAAAACAATTTGAACGACAAAACAGTTCGAACAAACGAAAAAGTTTGCGCGCGATTCATTCGGTTGCGCGTTTCGGGGACCAAGCAGATTTGTCCATGGTAATTTAATTCAATGGAATAATCTGTATCGATCGCGGCGCGCTTGACAATGGTAAATTTCCGCAAATCCTTCGGGGGAGGTTTCCGGGTATCGGGATTACCGAGGAGATCAATAGAAACATCGGGTTTGCTTAAGAGACGAGGGCCACCGCGAGGTAACCCGAAAATGCGGATCACACGCGTGTACGAATGGTCGCAGGGGGACAGGCGCCGAAACGATTTTCAAGTAAAGATCGAATCAACCCCGTTTCGACGATCCTTTTTTTTTTATTACGGTCGACGAAATAGTGTCCCTACGTACAATCGCTTTTATGTTCTGTCGATTTTACTTCACTTTTTTTTTCTCGATTAAACGAACGTTACTAATTCAACAAGACTGAATGAACTTTTATTAATTTATGTATTACTCTATAGAGTAATTATTATTTAACTACATATATCAACAATAAATTAATTTAATAGTTAAAAGTTATTAATATTGAATCTATATTTTGCTCCTTCAATTTTAAATTCATTTACTTAAAAGTAAAATGAAAATTAAATATAATGTTAAAAATTTTTTAAAAATAAAAATAGCTGGGTTTAAAAATTGATTGAAACTGGAATTTTTTTTCGGGATGTTACTGCTAAAGGTAAAATATTTTTTGCCAATTAAACGCATATTTAATCAGTAAAATTTATCAAAGTTTTCCCCATAAATTGAAAGCAATGTAAAGAATGCCCTGAAACTACATTTGTTCGTAAGAAAATGAACTTTTCTGTATAAAGAACAGTTTTTCGACTTCATCTAATTCCGAAACAGAGGAGAATAACACAAATTTTCTGGGATATACTGTTCGCTGACTCGGGCGTTTCGCTACGTTGTTCTTTCGTTGTTGTTGCTGCATAAACAACGCCAAGATTTACATTTCAGACGCGAAAAGCCCCGTTCGTCCGATACCCCCTTCTCGTTTTTATTCCACGTTATCATGGTTTTATATTGTTCGTTTGACATTTGCGTTATTCCGCGGAGGGATCTGTGATCTCGTTTCCGAGACGCCACGGAGAAAAGGGTTTTCTCTCCTTCGAGATTCTGATTTAATTAATTACAAAAGGGTCTCGATATCGCTCGATTTTATACGGTTTGGAAAGGGTTCGCAAGGCTCCGAGCGAAATTCAATGAGATTGCCAATTAATAAAACCAAAAGTAAATATTTTCAGCTTTGTTCTTTTAGGAATCTTAAATTTTAGCACAGTTTCTATTGATGGATGAAATCTGTAACAAAATGATTTCTGGATAAGTTCAGAAATTCTATTGACGCGAGTTCATGAATGTATTAATAATGCAATTTAAAAACAAAAAGGAAAGCTAATGAAAGTACAGTGAGAGAAAAATTGTACAATTTGGCATTTCGTTTATTAAATCTTGGTAAACTGTTTTATAACTAGTTCATATGTCTGATGTATGACACCTAATGGACGAAACATATAATAAAAAGTTTGTCAAAAATTAAAATTCAGTTTATTAAAATTTTAAACTTTTACTTATCCTTGATCTTGCTTTATTATTTATTGTTATGATTTATTTTGTTAACATTTTGTATTCATTGAACGTGTTTTAATAGCAATGGAGAAAAAAATATTTTATAACGATACTGAAAATGACGAAGGCATCTTTATGTGCGTTCGAAGACACTTTTATCGCGAACAATTTCATCGATAAGTAAAGAACACCCTTTTTCAAACTATCAGAAAGTAAATTTACCTACATGATTGCTAAAAATTACTTTCGAGAGTTTATAAATTATGGTCGTTTATATGTTACGTAATATTATGCAAATATGTAACTTTCGTGTTATGTAATATTATATGTACATTTTTAAATACAATAAAAATAAAATTTTTTTATCCAAAGAATTAATTTTCTTATCGTCAAATATAAAATAAAATAATATAAAAGAGATCGATGTACTTTTTTATTATTAATTTCATTATTAAATGTTAATAAACTCCTGTTAGCAGTGAACCCATATATAATCAAAATATTAATTGGAATTTCAAATATATTGCATAAGCAAATGATAATTTCAAATTTCATGCCAAATTCCTTTTAATAAATTTTAAAAATTTTACAACACCCATTAAAACACAATATTATATATAAATATCATATTTAAATAATGTAATTACCAATCTGAAAATGAAACGGTTGTTAATTCATTGTAATATCTTAATCGTATTCATTAAACCGTCACTCGATAAAAGGTAATAATTTTATTTTATAATGGAAAATGAGGACAAAGTTAATTATCTTTTATACAACCTTTTTTTTCACGTGTAATTATAAGTTTTCCAACACTTTTGAAAATAAAATAGCGACGAAAACTTTTCGTCACAACTTGTACCTGCTAGCATTGAAGTTATGTAAATTTCATTTTACAAATTTAAATTTCAGAAGAAAGTAAACAGTTAAACCAATTTGAATAGTTTTAATGATATACGTACAAAGAACAAAGTAGAGATAGCTTTGCGAAATAAAATTTTCATTCTTATATGAGATTACAATTCATTTTCGATCATTCTATTTTTCTCGCTTGATTATTTTCTCGTGTCACTGTTTATATTAAAGTTGCTTTCAAATTTCTTTAAGGTAGATGAACTCTTCCATGATAGTATTATAATATAATATGCTTAATTCATTGTAAGTAGTATTAGAAAATTCAAGTGATCAATACTATAAGTACTCTCAGAAGCATGCTTCATTAATTTTTACGATTACTACTTTTTCTTTTTACAATAATTAATTTCTCAAGTAACAATTTCCAAATTCCTATCATGAACAAAGCTTAACGAGAATGAATATAATTTTCCCTTCGATTATTTGAAAGAAATATTATGACGTAATTGGAGTAATACGGTAATGTGAGAATTCTTTGAGGAAAATTAGTATTAAAATTTGACACGATTTGTGTTAACAGGGCAACGTTTATTTATTTCAAACAAAATTTGAAATTGCCAACTAACTGTAATTAAAGTGAAAAATAGTTAAAAAAAATAACTTTCATGTGAAAATTATTTTCTTTTGCAATTTTAACTCAGTACAGTTTAAAACTTTTACATTTTACAATCATGTTGCTCAGTTAATATAGAATATTTTAATTTTTAGCACACTTCTTTTCTGAGTGTAGTTTTAATAATAAAATTGACATTATTAATAATTCATGAACGTTAATAACAAGAAATATTCAAGCAAAGTATTAAATATACTTCTCAAATATCCTGTCAATTACCATAATTTATTGTACTTTCAAAGCATTTTTTATCGCGAAAATAGAATATCTTAAAGGGCTGAACAAGAGGTGTTGCACGAAAAAGGGTCTTAAAAATCCGTTAAATTGGTATCTTTAAACCGCTACACCGGCAATAGAGACGCAAACTCTTGCGTGCGCTTGAAACTTGGCGCGTGCCATTTAACCAACGACTTGCTTCATCACCGCGCAAAAGTGCTTTTCCATCGAACGCGCCTTTTTTTCGCACGCCCCGGACGGAACGAGCTGTGAGCCGCAAAAATTACGCGTACAAGTTGTAAATTGCGGGCAATTTTGTACGACGTGAAGTGCATTGGAAAATAAATATTTTTTAAGGGGGTCCCGAAATAAAGACTTGCATCATTTATGTATTATATATAGTAAAGCGTGAAAATAAGTCATTCGTTCGCGAGTTTAAAAAATTTATAACGAATATCATATCATATTTATGAAATTTATAATATTTTCAATGAAAATGATCGATTATTTTTCTATCTATTCGAATACCTTATAAGAGTCTAATACAGGTACATGGATGCCCCGAATAGGGTCATATTTCCACCTGAATACAATTTTTGCAAAAAAAATCCTACTGATACATAAATTATTTCAATTTCTTAATTTCAAAATTATTTCCACATTTTCCGTAATCACGATAATCAAAAGAAATATTTTAATCATTATCTAACATAAATATAAATAAATATATATTATACGGATTTGAAATTTTCGCTGACATCGCACTTTCGACATACAAATGCAGCGTCATTAGCTTTATCCAGTGACTTGCCACATCAGTGGCATGATTTTCTCAAGATATTCACACGTTTCCGCCCGATTTCACACACGCCCTGCAAGTTTTCATTTTTACAACGGTCCGGTACAATTTCGCCGCTCGATCCCCCCCATACCCCCGCGCACCTCTCACCATCCATTCCACCCTTCCTTTATTTTTCTTCTTTATTCGCCGTGTCTTCGAGCGAGCGAGTGAGTTGAAAGTTTCGTCGCGCGAGAGAACACGGCGAAATTTGAATTCATTTGCCGCAATTTCCGCGACACAGAAACGGTGTAAAGTCAACGGGCCAGACGAAAGTCTTACTGTCGGAATTATCACGTTTTTTAGCCGCGGCGCCGCTTCTAATGGACTTTCGCTGTAGCGATCCCCGGCGCGTGATGTTCTTTCCCGCAACTTTTTCATACACCGAATGTTAATAGATATTTAGAAGACAAATAAGGCGCTTTAATCTCCCGTAAAGAGTTTCCCTTAACGAAACGTGCGGGATACCGCACCCTCCTCCCACCCTTCCCCCCCACCCACTCCCCGGACAAATCCTTTCTCATCCGCTGTTCAAACAGCGCGCAACTCCGCGGAATTAGATTCAATTTAAATAATCTAAAAGTCGGCTATCGCGGTGCCTTAATTTATGACTCATCCCCGACATTTGTCTTGCCTATCCTTTACCCCCTCCCCCTCCGCCCCTCCCGCCCTTTTATCTTTTTCCATTCGCCGTTCTCGTTCTTTTTCTTTCGGTAACAGCAAAGTTTCCGATACGTATATTGCGCGAGACTTTTCGTTCGTTTCGTGGACCGGGAAATATGCGACGCGTCACCTCTCGCGGATGTAGTTTCGTTCCATTTGAATCGCGCGGTTTCTCGTGTAAACTTTTGAGCACCGCTCCGGGGCTTGTTTGCCCTTTCGAAACGATTTTTGACGAAAATTGAAATGGGGTCTTCGCGCGCGTTCCGGGCTCCCTCGGAAACAAAACATTTTTCGCATTTATTTATACGCGCGGGAAAAATGTGTCGTATATTGCCGTGTGTTATGGGGTAGCGTAACCGGAATGTGCACGAGGATTTTCATATCCGGTAATTTGTGAAGTACGTTGAGTGAATAAATTAATTTTAATGAAATATATAGGTTGGTAATAATTGAGGTAAAATATCCACGTGGAAAATTGGTATTATGCCAGAATTGAAAGACATACTGGGTCAATAATTGATATAATAAAAATTGAAATAGACAATTTTACCAAATAAACTAAGCTAAATAATACTCTATTATGAGTAGTATTTATCTCTTTTAATGTGTAATTTTTCATATTATAACAATATTTGTAAATAATCTAATTTATAATCAAGATATTTGATATGATTGGTGGGTAAAGTTACCGACCTATCACCATAATGTATAGTTATTATAATTATAGATTACAGTTTAACATAATTTTTATAAATATATGAAAATGATATTAATAATACTACGCTTTTAATGAATTAATTAATTTGTCTACTTTTACCTTTATTATTAAATTAAAATGTAACATTTATTACAAAAATATGATGTACTAATTAGGTCGTATAAATTTAATGACCGTATTAGCCCGACTACCACGTTAAATTTTTTATCATAATTTGCCCTATTTTCTACCCAGAGTCTTTATACATTCTCGGGATATTAAAAAAAATTGCCAGTATTAAATCACGACTGGTCAGCAGACGTACTGCCAACTATTAATTGGGAGTACTACACTGAGAAAAAGAATATATTAATTTTTCGTATATAGTTAGGAAACTGAGACTATACGGAAAGTATAAGTAAAATTTCAAATAAAATGTATGAAAGCTTAGCATTAAGTATGCGAAAAGGAAACATAATTATATAAAGTAGTGTAATATATGTGCTAAGTTTTCATATATTTAATTTGAAAATTTCTTATACGCTACATATA
>JABFPN010004799.1:0-14356 GCA_022817305.1 Leptoteleia sp. ZL-2020 | reverse complement strand
AACCCAGTGGGAAAACCTGCTCCGGGATGCTAGGTCTTGGTGATTTCAGTTTGGGTGCTCAAGCTACATTACGTAGACTTGGTCACCGAAACCGAATAACACCATACCTCCCGTTCACTTAGTTTTTAAGGCGGGCAGACGAACGGCCGGACGATAGCCAAAGCGAGAGCGGGGTCACCCATCCGAGTTACACTCGGGGGAAACTCCGCTCAGCCCCAGCGAGCGCCAGCGCCGCCCGCCTAACCGCCAAACCCTAAGCGTCGGTCTAAAACTTTTTATATTATAATTTACAATGGATTATAGAACGTTTATAAATTCTAATAGTAGAACAACATAATTTTCTGTTTAACTTTTATTTCAGTTTAAACTTAACATTTTATAAAATGTTATGATATTACCATCAATTATCTTGTAATAGAATAAGATTGCATAATTTACTTTCAATATTTAAACAATATTTTATTTGCAATATTATTAATGTTGATTTTATTGATTGATAAATATACACGAAGATGAAAGTCATTATTCACAGATTTTAATTTAATTGATTAAATCAATAATATAAATATAATTTTTTTTTTTCACATAAGTCCATGTTTTAAGGTATAGTATTATGAATAACAAAACTATATCGTAAACTAAGAACTAGAACATAATTTCAAGTAGAATTTAAATTTTTCCTTAACCAATAAAATGTGTTGAAGATGTATTTATGCAACATTCAGTATTATACAAATAAAATTGAAATTAAACGATTTTGACTGAAAGCTTTTTATCAGCATAAAGTTAAAAAAGGGAACGAAAAAGCCACGGTAAAGTGCGATCGACGATTTTTTAATTTAAGTAACGGTCTCTGTCATAACACAAAGTCAAATGGATAGGCTTTTGACCAGAAGCTGCTTAAAAGTTCGCCGCTGGCCTTGTTGTTCGCGAGAGTTGTCGACTACTTGGCTATGCGAAACAATTTTTCGTCCTGGTCTTGCGGAAAGGCAAACACGATCTGCTTTCGCCGTCGTGCCTCTGATTGGATGAATATTAAATTCTGGTCACTGGCAAACAACCGTCGGTCCCCGGAACGACGATTGAAATATGTATCGGCGTCGAAGTCAAACACCAAAGTGCACGACGTCGGCGTCCTGCGTGGCCCGAATTCCTCGGGCAATTTTGAATTTTCTTCGTTACGCTACGCGAAAACCAATTCCCACTTTCCCCGCGACTTAAGACTTCGCGTTTGAATTTGTTTGACTTTGCTTCGGTGCGAAACATTTTTGATTCGTTTGCTTAAGAGCGAGCAGATTTTTGAGTTGCGTCACGTGGCGTCGAATAAATTGCCAATTTAAACGATTCATTGATTCTTATTGCTGTCGGATAATAAGAAATTACATTCTTTCGAAAGTCCTTCTCATCGTCGATAATTACCGAGGGGACAATAGATTAGCTCGCAACCGGGGAACGATCGACCTGCTCCGATAAATATCATAGTTATATTATTCACATTTTGGCAATTCCATTTTATTATTAGCTTTTTGTTCCAACAATTTTATTCTCTTTTAAAGAGTGGCAATTTTTCCTTCGATATTTAGCAAATAATAATGGTTTTGTTACGGAAATATTTATTAATTTGAAAAAAGGGTATTTCTATTTGTTGTGGTATCAGATGGAAAGAGAGAGGGAGAAAAAATGTAAAACTTGGCGAAGAACTATGATGGCAAATGGACGCGTTTCGCAAGCCGATCACTAGTCCGTGTAATTTAATTCGTATTACGCCTGTGGTTTGTATTCTTGTTTCGCAGACATTCGACTAAACTCCGCAACAAACTTGCAGAGTCGTTCGATCAAACTTCATTATATTCGAATTCCAGACATAATTAAATACGACCGTCGTGGAGTTTTGTGAACGAGGAACAAAAGCACCGTGCACGATAATATCACTGAAAATATGTTTCACATTGACGATGAACGAACATGATAATGTTGTAAATAAGGCAGTACCCGTTTAACCGTATCTGACGGTTAACAAGCTATTAACAAGCTGCACTAAAACAAAAAAAAATAACAAACTTTGATTCTTTATTCTTCATAAATTCCAAATTTCAATAAATTTTAATTTGAACCTTGGCAAAGTGATAATTTTTAGAATACTGTTAATAGCTCGCAATGAAGTGATGTTCTAAATATAAAATATAGATCAATAGAGATAGAATTATCTTTAGAAATTTGTTTGAAAAGTAAAAAATAATTTGCTTTCTTGAAAAACAAACTTAATTATTATTGGATCCATAAAAAAAATGTAAAAATGATTATTTAAAATCGTTTTTCTCTAAAATTTTCATCATTAAGTAAATTTCTCAATTGCTAAAGTATAGTTACTAAACTGTTATTCTTATAAAGTAATAAATGTTAAAATCATTTGTACTTTTGATACTTCGATTATCCATTGTATTTCAATGTACAAGTTTGTGGACTGGAGCGGAAATCAAAATCAAAATTGATAGCACGTGAAAAAACGAAACACATTTTGACGTGGCCGTATCGATGATAAACGTGGCCAATAACGACGCGGCATTCCGTGACGAACATTCCTTGCAAGTTTGCCCAACGTCGAAGGTATTGCCTTACGTTCTTAGTTACACCCTTTCTATCCTTGCGGCCATGTACCGGTCCATTCAGCGACCCTTCCTCATTAATTATAAGAAAACATTGTCCTACAGCTGCTGAGTGCCAGGGCGGCAATTTTGCATCACCGTGTATTTGAGGCGACGTTGGCGCTCGAGCTTTTGCAAGCTTTATACAACGTATCCTCTGTTATCTTGCGTCATTAAGGGGGCATTATTATTTGCCTCGCAACATTGGTGAAAAAGTCCTTATCAGTTGGAGTTCAAGGTTAATTTTGGAATAACAATTGTTAGATGAGAATGTTAATATCAAGTATTTGTAGATATCGAATAATTTAATAGAAATTACGCTTTAGATTCAATTTTCGTCCCTTTACACTAAAATAACTTCGCACAATATACACAAAACTTATTTAAATAAATACCGTAATTTGTTATATCAATTTAGGATGATAATAACTTTTAATATAAGTTTCATAATATTCGATTAGCAGATTTAATTTTAAGGTTAGGATTGATCACTATAGTACAGTTAAAATTTCGATATTATATCAGCATAAGACAATTGTAATCTCCCTGAAGAAAATAAGTTCATCAAACAGAAGCAAAGGATATTGAATATTTATTTACTTAAACTAAATCATCTATGATCTTTTGTCTCATTATATTACTATCCATTAAAAGATGAACAAAATATTCCCAGTCAAATTCGAACGAAGCTAAACTTCCTATTAGAACTAGAGTTACAGTTTTCTCCAAACCTGAACGTTGGTTGCAAGTGGCGGTTTCCTTCGCGGAATCAATACCTCCCGGATAGTGTGCGATTTATTTTATGCAAATACGATGCATTTAAATTGGCCGCATAAGAGGAAGGATGGGGGGAAAAAAAAGAGGCGTAGAGAAGGACATTTGTAACGAAATCCGCAGGAGATAAAGACGGAGCGTGGCAAAGATGTTCGGCTCTCCTCCCAGAGGGACAGGGGATCTTTGTCGCATCTGCCCGACACGATGGCAACGATTACTTATGCTACCCGCGGCTTTCCTGGAGAAGCTTCCTTCCTTCCTTCCTCCGAGGCTGTGCTTGCTCGCGCGGTTGGCGAGGGAGCCAAGTTAACGCGAACATATAAATTAGCGGACATCTTAGCAGGCCGCTTGCAACTTAGTCACGTAGCAGGTTTAAACTTGACAAGAGAGGATTCGGCAGCAACGTGTCGCCTGTTACTACAGCCGTTAGTTACAGGGCACCGTGCTTTCCGATGAAGTCATATCCGAGCTCTTACGTCACCGGCTCCGGTGGTTTCTTTGGTTAGGCAACTTGACTGGCCGCGCAATAGGAGATATCTAACGACCAGGGAACGGCGGTCAATCTGGTGGTAAAGAACAACTCGATTATTATCGTTCCAGTCTGCTTTCGGTGCCATTTCGGAATTACAATTTGTTTACTGCGAGGTTCTGTTGAAAAGTTGTTATTTTATTATGAAATACAATACATTATTTTATATATTTAAATTTATGCAAGAACGGTACGGAATTGAAAGAGTGGTTGAAATAAATTCAGAAACATTTATTGAAAGCAAAATGGACAAGCACTGTTTCGTTTAATAAACTGGTTCAATAATCATGATAATTGATAATCCAGTTGTTAACATTATACAATTAACGTACACGTCTCTATTGTTAAATGAAATTATTTCATCGCTGCCTTAATACCTCGCTATTTTTACTTTATCCATTTAACCATCAGCATTCAAATTTGAACATTACAAACTGGAAACTACTTGTTTGCATTTAGTTTATAATCTACACTTTATTCATTACATTAAATCCACATTAATATCTTCATTCGGCAGTGCATTAATTATATTCTGCCGAGCTTTTCGATCGAACGGTCCGGATCGTACTTATAAATCAGAGAGCTCTGGTGGGAAATAAATTATAAAAATGTTGCTCGTCAGTCGAAGTCGGGCCGACCCTAATGCTATTGGCTCGGTAGAGGGGAATGAGTTCGCTATAGCCAATTTCTCCGACAGGACGCGGAGCTGTTTGTTCGGACGGTCTTATCTGTTCTAATGAAACGTACGAACAGGCTTCGACATTAATTCTGCGCCGAGTTGTCGGTTATAACGTAATTATGTAGGCGAGGTGCACGCGAGCACGTTAGACGAATTTGTTGCGTTCGACAAGTGGATGGATTGACGAGGAGACGGTACCGATGTGTGATAATGCAATTGTTGTAAATGTTATTTGCTGATTGTTTCGCTAACACTCTATGGCTCTTTGTGTTATTGTTTTACGTCTCGTCAAGTTTAGAGAAGAAACTATCAAATTCGTATAATTCGCCAGTAAATTGAATAATGGATCACGCTACTCCATATTCAAGAAACGATGAATCGCCTTTCATTCCGAATAGTAATTCATAAATTTCATGTGGAATAATTTTTCTTTAAATATCACCACGCTTTATGGTAATATCGAGAGAAAATTTTCTGACTTAGTTGTAACTTAAAATAGAGAATTAAAAGTTTTTTTGTTATACTGTTTGAGAAACTGATTAGTCGTTCTGGCAAATTTGTATAGGTTTGATTAAAATCCAAAGCATTGCACACTGTGAAAAAAGTATAGCAATATTAACTATATGTATAGTTAATTTTCGTGGACACTATAACATTTTATAAAATTACAAAGCATCTCATTTTTCTATTGGTTCAAGAAAGTTGATTTTCAACGAGGGGAAAAAAATATGCAATATTTTATTGTAAATTTAAAAGGAGTTTGACGAATGAAATCTGATGGAGCGAATGCGCCTAATTTCTGCTATAAGCGTTCTCGAAGATTACAATGTTTGCCAGACCTAAACTGGTCAAGTTCTGAACGTAGCTGATATTGAATTATCGATCGCTCATAATTCGCGGTTGCGACAAATCGTCGGTTCCGATCTTACGTGAGTTTGCCTTGGCGCAGCCGGGGCAGGTTCGAAATTCCGATTTATGGGACGTCGTCCCGAGAGACGAGGGGGTGGCAGGCTGTGGTCAGAGTGACAGGGTGGGCGATTAGATACACAATATTCCGCGTCCGAAACAGCATCTGCGCCGTTCATTGATCACACTGTGGCTGACTCGGTTCTCGAGGAGAAGCCAACCGAGAGAGAATTACTTCAGCTGGGTTGGGGCACGAACCGCTTCTCCCTGTATAAGATGTGTACTGAAAAAAAGTGCTTGCAAAACTACAGGCTGTTTTCATCTAAAACTTTATACGATTTTACGATACCTCTCTGATTACATGATTAATCTTATTGCAATAGTATTCGTCTAGTACCTGTTTCATTTTATTCGTTTTGGAAGTTTAATATTGAAGTCATATTATAAAAGGCATTTGTAAATCTGAACTGTTGGTGTCTGAAAATTATTTTCGATTAAATATAATTTGAAGTATAGTTAGTGGTTCTGAATACGATTTTTTAGAAATATTTAATCGTCTCTCAATTGTTTATGAAAAAAGTGTTTTTGTATTAATATTCTTGTTTGCTGTTTAGAATATACATCGAATATCAATAATAACTAATACCTATTACCATAGAATTTTTTATTTGCATGTAATAATTTTTGCTGTTTCGGGATAAGTTAGGAAAATGATTGTCTGATCCGATATTTATGTAGGTCTGGTCAGGTTGTTTCAGAAGAATCTAATTAATTCGAATTAAATCAAGATAGTTCTGATCATACCTTATATAACTGGTAAATTCAATCCAATATATCAGTCGTCTTCAAATCTGATGAAGATTGAACAGATCCTATCGAGTATTGATATAAATAATATTTTTTATAAGTTTCAAAATCTTATTATCATTAGAAAAAAAATATGATATAAACACAGTAATTATTGTAAATATTTTTCATAGTCAATATTATTCCTCGTTGCTGTATTTAATTATTACATAGTAACAGTTGTTGCATCGAAAAGATTTATTTTCCTAAACTTTAATAGAGAACAACATCTGGATGCGTCTTCAGTTCGACGTGATCAGACTGGCCAATTGTAATTTCTATCATAAGAAGCAGCGTTGCCGTGAAAAAAAAAGTAGGCATTATTTGACACTTCGCGTGACTTCGTATCGAGTCAACGAATCGGCTGGCTCTGATTAAAGTAAATGTCGTCTTTGCCGTAGGTTCGTAAACGTTTGAAATAGTGATACTTTGTTGGGAGCCAGTCCCTTTCATCAAACTGATGAATAATTAAAGCTAATCAGCCGTGATCCCGCGACTCCTCCAGCCTTTTCGAGTGCACGTCCGCAATCAACCGTCAAAGGAATCGTTGATAGTAACTTACTTACTTTGGCTCCTTACGTACCTGGAACGCAGTCGGCGCTCGCGCGACTCAAGTTTAAGACACATCGGACCCCCCACTCCCCCCCTTTCCTTATGCTTTAAGAACTTTGCGATTCGACCGAATGGGGCATCTTTGGTCTTTCGGAACCCGAACCGCAGAAACTGAAGTTATCCGTAAGATCTTGCCGATCTGGTTTGTAATACTAAAATACGCTTTGAAGCTGTAACCTACACGAGTCCCATTAGCTTTATTTAATCTGCGAGCCCGTTCGAATGGTCAGCAGAATTAACGTGTTGACTTTTATGACGGAAGCGAGAAAGTTATTGACGAATCTTTGATAAGTCTTGGTAGGTGTTGGACGAGAACTCACGTTGCGTTTAGGTACTATTACATTAGTCTTTTCTTTTCTTTTCTTTTCTTTATCTTTTCTTTAGCGTTGTTTTGTACGATTTAAATGTTTTAATTAGGAAGAATTAGACACATTTGTTTTGGCGTAGAGTAGGGTCGATAGGGAAATATTAAGTGTGGTAATAATAGTTGTATTTTTCTCCTAAAATATACACGGAGAGAAAAGATTAATAAAAATTACTGACATTGTTGGTAAACTGGTCATATACTTGCAAGAATTGAAAAATTACTATCCTAAGTTAGTAAAAAGTGTCAGCTTTCTAAGAATCATTTTCAACAAATTGATATGTTTTACTAACTTAAGATAGTAATTTTTCAAGTTTTACCAATATATAACCAGTTTACTAAGAATGTCAGTAAATTTTATTAATCGTTTCTCTCCGTGTACTCATGTTTCTTAAAAAGGTCAATTTATTAAGTGATGTGACAACTTTTTATTTACTTAAAGAACCATAACTTAACTGACCAAAATTCACTGGTCTTTTTTATATGCAATCAACCAAAATGTTTATCTTACTTCTCTGATGTATTTGTGCATCCGATGCTTTGGCATTTGTCAAAGTTTTACAGAAAGGCAATATTTTTATGCACGAATATGAAGTTGTTCTTCGCTTCGATGACGAATATGTAAAATCAGTGGATAGGGAGAGAGAGACGGAGAAAGTTCCTTGGCGAACCTTCAAGGCGAGCAATCACATCTGCAAATATTAACGTGCGGATGCACCTTCGACATGTGGGTGGTGATCTTCAATCGAGATATGGGCAAAAGCGTGCGGGGTCATATGGGTATCTTTATTCGAAGGGTCTTCTAAGATCAATACAGACTCCTATGTTTAAAGTAATTGAATTCCTTGTCACACGTAGGTTTATTTAATTTACATCATATTTTGAAATTTCTCAAATGCTGTAGAATGTTGAAAACGTTTTATTTGATTAAATGGGAAATACAAGTGCACACTTTAATTGGTAAGGATACATTATTATGAAATATACCAACTATAAAATTGAAAATTAATTTTATTTTATTTACATTATTATATATGATATAGATTCGATTAATACTAAAGAATCACTTATATTTCATTAAATCGTGTCCTGTAAATTGATTGCAAATTATATTTAAATCACACGTTTGGAAAAAAAAGAGAAAAATCTGACGATTAGATAATGCATAATGTATCATTTTCCGCAAAGTAGAATACATTTTCTGGTTGATTTGCCAAGATAATCTGAAGCTCTCGTAAACTCGCATGCATTATCTATGACCCACATGTCGGTACATAATTCCCCAAGAAAATATTGTTGGAGCGCTGTTGTATTGACTTATCAACATCAGATATACGAATAGTTAAGAGATGTAAAATTCAGAAATCCATCTTCCGGTTCCATGGCAACGTAGTAGGCTACTTTGGTCGTGGTTGTAAATCATGGCAGTCCGCATGTATGCGTGAAGCTCGTTGCCGAACGCGTAGTTCAGCAGGTTGCGACTACGCTACGATTCAGACCGGTACGCAGGGTCGACGAAGGCGAGATCAGTACATTACAGATAAACTGGAGACCCTCTTGGACTTTTTTAAGCCATAAATCGTGCTGCAAAGAAGTGTTTGCCGAACTGGTTCCTTTCTTCCTAACTCAATTCCTTGGCCGCGTGATCTATGGCGCGGGGCGACTATCCCCAAATCACGATCTCTCGCAGCCCAGGATTGTTCTTCTTCGGACACTCAGTGCAATTTTCCTTCAGATCGAAATTTGTATTTCATCCCATCTTTCTTTTTCTTTTTCGTTCATAGCACGAAATTCATAGTTTTCGAAACAATTATTGCAATAACATTTCAACTTGCTTTCAAAGTAACAAATTTATTTTTTTTTTGTTGACAGAATTAATTTGCTTCTAGGATTGTTTTTATTTATCTTAAAATTTGTTCGTATTGCATAATAGTCATTAAGATCAGCTCTGAAAATTCATGGCATTTAATATCCATGTAATTAGCTTAGTTTGCAGTAAATGCTTTATTGACAATATTGCTGAATAACGAAAAACAACTGAATATCGGAAAACTAACTACGTTTAATTCGTAGCTTTTAATGCGAGTTTTAAACTCAACCAGAATTTTCATTTGCGGTTTATTAATCCACCTTCATTTTTCATATTAACCTTTTGATGAGCCATAATTTCCATCTTAAAACCTACACACCTGTTTCTCACTGCATATTTAATTAATATTTTTCTCACCTTTTCCCCTTATCCTTTTTTACATAAGCATGTTGTTTCATATAGTGGATATTTAGAAGATGTAAAAACATAAAAGTATACATGAAACATTAGTAAATAAATATTTTATATATTAAGCACACAATGATAATATTTTGGAGAAAAAATCTTAATTGTTATTTCACTAGGTATTTTCTTTTAGTGAACAATGATTTGAATCTATGTAAAAGAGAAAATAATGTTGTTCCAGTAATTTGTAATGATAATACAGTAAAAAAATGAAAAGAGACATAAATGGTCTCTTGTTATCAACATTTCCAGTATTTACCTTCTGTGTAATTTTCGCTCAAGGCTTTCGATAATAACATTTAAAAATCCGTTCATTATTCCGCGCACAACCATTGACGATTTAACGCAGCATTACGTATGTTCGCAACATTTTCGATTGCTAAGTCCGGGCGGGCGTTTCGAAATGGTGAAACGTTCTCGTTCGGATATAATCCTCTTAAAAGAGCGGCGATGACCGCGGTCTTGTCGACGCGAAAGAAGGAGAGTAAAAAGATTAAAAAGGAAAAGCCGGACGAGAGGTAAGTCTGAAAAGCGACACGGATCGGTTGCTAGCACCCGGGCAAAACGATCTAATGACTGGGAATCCTCTTTATGGTTTACAAGAAGTTTGACCCTTCGAAGGAGCGCGACGCTGTATACACAGCGTGTCCCCTCCGTTCATCGACATCGTCCGTCTCTCGGGAAAAAGGGGCGATTTGCGTGTGCCTCTCTCCCCGTCCCTCTTTATCATTCGCTCGGTCCGTCTCAGTTTCCCGTTCGAATTTTTGCGCACTCCCTCCTTTTCTTCGTATTCCTTTAAAGCGATAAATTGTTCGCGAGAAGGCCGCCACACCGGGGTAATTCAAGACAAAAGGAAAACGTCCTCGGAATCGGGCTATAATGCATTTAACTCGTGTACTTTGCGAAGTTTACGCCGGGAATATTGTTCTCGGGACGGACCGAAGATTACTGTCGTATTGCTTCTCAAAGCGTCGAACGCGCCCCGCAGACAATACATTTTTGCGCTCAAAGCAGTTTTTGTTTGCGCTCCGCTTAAGGGGGCGTGTTGCTGGAAGATGGTGAAATTTCAACGAAAATTGTAACTACTTTTGTGGCATTTTTGTTGGCATCAACTTTTGATTATGACTTTTTACTTTCGGATTACCAACTTTAAATTCCCCACTTGTATAATATAGCGTTATTATAAGGAATTTCGACAAACGGCAGAAAAAGGGGAGGGGGAGAAATCATCATTTACTTCTGATACTGTTATTTTGCTCAACTTTTACTCGCATTTTACTGAATGAATGTCACGTATATATATATACTGCTTTAGGTTTAAACTTCGGGTTAAATAAATTTGCCTTTAATTGCAACTTTTGCCTTTAATGTTGTTATAATATTTTATTTGACCAGTTGAAAACATAGTGGAACTCTTCTTATGTCATTTTTCTTACTTCCACAAAGTGCAAGTATACGCGCCGCGTGACACCTTTAGACTGATCACTGCTAAAACTTCCAATGGCTAATATTTATCTCAAACTTTGCCCATCTCAATTTCTTGAACAACACCTATTTTGCATTATTTGTGGTACCTCGCTCCGCTCGACCCAACCGTGATCATAAAATTTCGTTGCATTGAATCGCGAAATCTGTTTTCCAAACGTAAATTAAATTTCCGACGATAATTGTGTACAATAGTACGGCGTCTAACGATGAACATTTGCGCGAGAAAAGTTCAATTAAAATGCTAAGCGTATTAAGTTGAAAAAACAATATGGGTTACTAGCTCAAGTAAAACATACATTTGCACATTGGCGATTTGCTATCCTGATTTGTTAGAACAGCACCAAGGGCCCCGCTTTGCTCAGGAAGGTTCGCTCTATCGGGAATTACTTAAACCAGCTTTACGACTGCCGGAAACTACGGTTCGTGAAGGGATTCCGATGCATTACCGTATTAGCCGCCATGGTTAGAAAGGGTTGCTGAAAATGCAAAGTAGATTATAGTCGCTGAGCGATTTTAATCCTTTCCTCGGTTTATGCACCGTGAGAGAGAAGGAGAGAGATAGGGAGAAAAAGAAATATTTCAATTTAATATGCATTTTACCGTTTCGCCGGGAATCGACGAAATTGCCAGAATTATCTGAAAGAATCCATCGCAAACACTTCTGTCGCTTTCACTTTCTTGTTTAAGCAACGTATACTTAAACGATTCACTCGATTAGGCTATATTTGGATGACTCTAGTCACACGTACATATATCAAAAACAATAAGAACTTTTCGCTTTCGATGAACTTTCGAAAAGTTTTGCCCGGTTGAGAAAAAGAAAGTTAGTTAAGAGAAAGTCATTCTTAACTTTTTAGTTTTCTTCGCGGTAAGCAGATCTGACGATTAAAAAAAGGTAAATATTAAAGCTTAAAGACGAGAATCACTGACTTAAACAATGTTGGTCTGATTTTGTTTACACTAATATTGTTTTTGTAAGAAATGTTTATAAAAATCGTTGCGTCATTAGTAAATGAATGTAAAAAAACGTGATTTTAACAACAATCATGGCAGATATGATAAAGCAGAATAAGCTCACAAGTCATCCACAGAAACGATCACATACGAATTGTAATTGGTGCGTGCCGTTTGTTCGTTATCAATTTTAGCAATTATTGTCAACTATAAAAATGTTGTATAATTGTTTAAACTACATCTCAGTGAGTTTACGGCGCGGAAAATGACGAAGTTATCAAAGCAAGCGCTCCTTTTGCTCGAAATTCATTGGACGTTAAATTCGCGAACGGTATCGCATTTTTTATGGCCCAAAGGTCAGGCTGGTTGCGCAACATTAGATCGCATCGTTCATTCATAATAGTAAAACGTAATTAGAGAAATTAACCTCGAGAGACCCACCTGGTTCTCTTCTCGGCCAGAACGGGGCTTTGCTCTTGCCAACATCAAGTTCAATATCACTTAGCTTTACGGCTGTAATTATCATTTTACGATCGCCCTGTATTCTTAGAACTTTATTACCGGCGTTCGGTGCTTGCCACGACATTAACACCTTAAAAGCCGTTACGACCCGAAGAAAATCCCTTTCTCTTGCGGAACCCTCCCCCTCCCACCCCCCGATTCCCTATTCTTAGCCTTCTATTCCTTTTTCCGTTACGCACATAACGATAAATGCAGTTTTGCACTTTGTCCAAGAGTTACGTCAACTTATGCGCCAATGAATTTTCCCCGTTTAGAGTTTCATACTCCAGATGTTGGAATGCGAAGTTCCTGACTCTGTGTACCGTTTATTGTTGGATTGAATGTCGGTTGTTTAGAATTTAGTTCCGTTATTAAGACTACGCAATGGTTCTTTGTTAGACTTTCTTGGGAAGTCTTTTTAAAATAGTTGTTAAATGAAAGTAATTGAATGTTTTACGACAGCGTCTGTAGCAAAATATTGGTTAATTTTTAAGAACTGGTTTGCTTTTTAGCATGTGACTGATTCTTTAAGTTTGCTCGAACATGTTCAAGCTAAGGTGTTCTCATGATTTTAAACAGATTGATTTTATACAGTTCTACTGGTTTAACGGAGGCAAAAAATTCAACATTTTACCAACTAACGATTGGTCAAATTTCTGTGATACTTCTTCCAAATTTCATAGAATTTTTGTATCTTATTTTATTTTCTTTTGGGATACATTTGATATTATCATTAAATTAACAAAATCAGTTCATTGAATTAAAGGTATATGGTGCCTTTTGTGCACTTTGCAACACCAATTAATTACGTTGACAGGGATCTAAGGCTGAGAAATTAAATTCAAATAAAACGTCACAGCAAGAGGAATATAAATAACCGGCACACATTTCGGCGACGCGCATGGGATTCGACGGATAATGGAAAATTTAAGGCCACCTTGGACGATAAATATGCGGCCATCCGTTCAAATATTTTCCGTATTTTAAGCAGCCGGGGACCCGGGGCTATCTTGACCGCTGCCTTGCCGGCGGATGCGCTCCCCCCAGTCCTTTGCATATTCACAAATCATTCGTGGCCCTTTTGCCAGCCCCCATTCCCCGTAGGGCCGCTCTCTTATTTTTCTCGATATTTTGCGGCACTCAAGAGTCTTGGCGCATTTGCCTTTCTATTCTTCGCGCGGCCCGTCCGCAATCCCAGGCCACATATTCATTCCTCATTTGTCAAGTCGCCGAAACCGCTCCATAACCATAAACATTCATTCATCGCGCGGCACCTCTCGCCGGCGATCATTTTTTTCCCCGACGCGCGTCCATCCACTCCTTTTAAACGTACAAATGTTTTACCACTCTGACATGTCAGATGTGGAACGCGTGACGCGGTTTCGGCCGCGCGCCATTCCCCGAGGATGCCCGGTGCCGGCAAACTTGCAAAGGGTATCGAAAGTATTCCGATATCAGAAGTTTCGGCCGAATGAAAAGCTGTCACGAAGACGAATTCCGCGCGTCCATGAATAATAAAATTGTGTATTCCCCGCTGTCCCGTCTTTGTTCGAAAAACGCATGCAAATGCCCGTTTTAATTATAAAAACGTCGCGTCCGCCAAAGTTGGCGCTCGCAAAAACAAACGAAAGAGGAATGTTTAAAACTACAATTCGAACGTCTGTCATCCGCTTGAAAGGGAATTGGACGGCTGAAAGTCGCGGCCACTTTTTTTTGCCTCTTCTCTCTTTTTTTTTTTTTTTTTCTTTTTTCCCGCCCATTCGTCCACATTTTTCCATTTGTT
>JABFPN010004798.1:0-14359 GCA_022817305.1 Leptoteleia sp. ZL-2020 | reverse complement strand
CTAACTCGCTCGAGTCGGGCAACAACAGAGCTTCCTTAATAAGGCTCTATCGATGTATTCCCAACTCGCTCGAGTCGGGCAACAAGAAGGCAACAAGAAGCTACATTAACAATTCCCGACTAGGAATGCCCGACTAGCTCTGAATCCAGCCTTGCGTTACAGCCCTGGTTTCAGCCTTGTCGGGCTGGAACAAGGAATAAGGATTCCTTGTCGGGTAATAGTCACAGCCCTAATTCTTTTTCTACTAGGGTTTATACTATCAAGTTTTATTTCAAATTTCATAATTGCTGCAATTTCAAAACTACATAATTGCTGTTAGCTTTCAAAACTACAAATATTTCTTTTGAAAAAATTTTTTTTTGATTTTGATTATACTTTATATACACATTCATCTAACAGTCAATAGACGTACCCTATGGGAAATTGCCAGAGTCGACCTATGGGGCCGATTCTGGCCCAGTGCTGTTAGTCAGACTTTGGTAAACAGATAGGGCCGGTACTGGTTTGAGCTTGGTTATCAACAAAAACAGAAGATAACCAGATGTAAGACATGTCAGGAAAAATATGAATGCCATAGTTGATCCAGACTTGAACCAGTACTGGTATTTTAAAAAAATTGTTCAACGCAAGAGCAACGTTGGATGATTACTGGTAGGGTATAGCTATACAACTGGTACGTTTAGTTATACGGTACTGGCCCAGTGTTATCACTCCATTACTGCCACCATTCCGTCACTGTACTGGTAAACTAATTTACTAGTACTGGTAATTCTGGTAACTGTACTGTACCAGTACTGGGCCTGTAGAACATTTCCTACTGGGTAGTTGAATTTAATTTTTAATATTAACACGTTCATCTATATCACCTTCCCGATATAATATGTATATATAAAAATATTAATATTCCCATTGTTACACAGTAAATTTTCTGGGTAACAATGCACATTTATTACCGCAATTTATTACTAAACTTGAAAATTTATTACTTACTAAAGTACACTTTAAATGTATATTTCAAAAGCGTACAATTTTTTTTATTATTTGGAATATTCTGCCTGTTTTTTAATGCATGACTTCGGTTTGAGACTTTGTAAAATAATGCCCATGCATAGTTAATTGAAATTTTAATAAATGTAGATTACAGCTGCTGGACAGAACCATTAAAGTTTCCAACCACTATACTGAAACTTATACCTACAAAGGGTATACCAAGAAGCGATATCTCTTTGTAAATAAATATTAGTTTAATATAACGTAGGTTAAAAAATACATAGTAAAAAGATTGGAATTCTTATGAATTAAATGTTATAAGCCAAAATCTATATAAATCTCTTAGGATATAGTGAATTAAAAGTACGTCAAGTATAGCGAAAGAGAATGTTATTTAACAAATAATAGTAAACGGTTTTACATATTTAATATGACACTCAAAAATTTGGCACGTTGAAAGAAATATATACGCGTTACAGAAAAGTATATAGTAATTTAATAACAATTTTTTTTATTCACGTAACGAATTCTCAAAGATCGGATGTTATTAAACACGTAACGCAATCTTCGAACATTACACAGGGGTCATAATGAAATTAAAAATCCTCCTTTGTATCGCGAAGTAACTGTACCATTGTTTTATTAAATTTTGAAAAATACTCGACCCAATAACATATGAAAAACTTAATACTGCGGAAAATCCGTGACATAAGATAACGGGTTATGAGATGAAGTCGCTGCGAGCGAAGAAAAGTTCAGTTGATGAGCCAACGGGCGGGCGGCGTAGACCCGCGAAAAATTTCGAGAATAAATGGTTATTTCGATCACTTTCTCCGTACATTTCATTGTATCGGTAAGCGGGTGCACCGAGAAAAAAGTAATAGTAAAATTGAAAACCATTTGAGGATATCTCTGAAGGGTGAAAAATTTTATTATTAAAAATAGTAAAAATGATAATTGTCAAAGCAATTTGTAGTACTTTTCTACTAATATTTACTACGTGGCTTTTAAATTTTACTATTATTAACAGTAGAAATAATTACTTTTCCAATATATCTGCAAATTGATGCAAAAAATAGTAATTTGTGGTATATCTTTTTCTCAGTGTAGAACCCATCTAATTTTCCACGCAAGTTGCATAATAACACTGAAAGCGTGCGTAAAGTAATCAAACTAAAAGGGAGAGGAAGAAAAAAAATACTAAATTAATTACACCATCGTTAATCTTTCTGACAGTAGAAGAAACCAAACAAAGGTGTCATAATTGTCAGTAAGAGAAAAAAACATTGAGCCCAACATTGTCGCAGTGGCCAGGGGGAAAAGAACGCACGCAACTTTGACGCGCAAAAAGCGGATCAAATGTGAGTGAGTTGCTTAAAAGAGGAAGTGAAACGAAATGAATTGAATTGTTTATGATGATTGTGTATTGAGAGAAAGTTATTAGTAGTTGTTACTATATTTTATAATAAATAGGGGAAATGTGTGTATAGTTATAGTATTCCTTATAATATGTATGGTAATTTAAAAAAAAAAGATGTGACCAAGGAATTGACCTCGTCAGCTCAGGATCATCAGTCGCGACCTTTCCCACAACTCTACACAGCTGTTCAGTGGTGGGGGTGTTGCTTCACAAGTATCTGTGACTGGAAGAGTTCAGGCAAAGTCCCCTTTTTCACATCTGCAGTAAAGAGTAATATTGAGCGGGTTCTATTTCTAGATAATGGATATATTTGTTAATATTTTTTGTTTTCAAATGGATTTTATTATTTCATATTTTGTTGCATACATTGATTTTAATTAGTAAGATCATATATTTTAATTTCCCATTGAGAATATGTTAATTTAATATCAGTTATATTTTGAAGCAACTGTAGATTCAATGTTAATGGAAAACTGTTATGAAAAATACCTTTTTTCACTTGTTATGTTTCTGATATCACTTAGGAATTAACATCAAGGTATATTTCATTTCACATATGAATATTAACAGCAAATTCATTTGCAACCTAGCATATTAAGATTAACATACATACATATATTAGCACTGATTGTATGTTAATTTAACACGGTAATATGTAAAATTAGCAGACACATTTTTCCAGTGTAATACTATAAGGAATATTATAAATGTTTACACATATCCCCCAGTTAAAATATTATAAAATATAGTAGGAACTATTAATAAATTTCTCTCAGCGTAGACAAATAGTTGGCGAGTTGAACGAATTATTATTATTATTATTATTTTTTTTATTTCAATATTTCCTCTTCTTTTTTTTACTTCTCCTTCTTTTTTACGTGGCCTTTTACTGGGATGCCATTTGGCGGCACCTTGATAATTGGCCGACTTCGTTAATAAGCTATCATGATAATCGTCTTGGTGCTCCTCGGAACAAACGGATTAGTAATACCACGTAAAAGTGAAGTCTTCATTGAGGTATACTAATCCCATTTAGAACTTGTGCATAGTATTGCTTTGTTATATTACCACCGACCGCGTTCCCCCCTCACACCCCCCCCCCTGGATTAACGGGTTTCCGCGTGGACAGGTTGCGAGCGCGGATCGCTCGGTGGAATCGAGCAAATACACGTCAATTTCCGTCAGTGTCAAAAATCCCCATCCCACTGTGAAAGTTGCCTTAACATTAATAGTTTTTTGAATGTGATATTTTTCCAAGTAAATAAAAGTGACAATTACCGGCGCGCTCATAAACAACATGGACGTGGGAAGAAATAAAATGGCAAGAATTGTGATGCGGCATGAAACATGCATGATATGTTGACGCACGGGGGAAAACTGTCCTGCTGAAATAGTGCCAATTGGTGCTGATTTAATAGTACCGGAATGTAAACATTGTCCCTGCATTATGAAATGCAATGTTTATATAAAGCAAGGGAAAAAAGCACCGCGTTAAATGGTTCGACCGTGTGTTGCCGTGCACGAAAAAAGAAAAAAAAAATATGAAGTGCACTACTAAATTTCTATTTAAGTTAGATATATTGTTTGGACATTATTGGGATAAGTAGAAATTATAATTATCGTAGCCAAACAAATTTATGTGAGTCGAATTTATGAAAACTAAACTAGCTAGTTGATTCAATTTACATAGACTGTATGGCTGAATCAGCCATACAAATTTATCTAATCCAAAACACAGTGAAATCCAAGTAGTTTTCGTTGACATATGGAGGTTATGTTCAGTCCCCATAGGATAAGTGTATGGTTGAATCAGCCATACAGTTTATGTAACGTTTAAATATTCATTTTAGTCCATTTAATATCTAGGTCCTTCTGCAAATAGAATAAATTCTTACTAAATTAGTTAAAAATTGCTAGATAAACTCATTTACCTACTAAAGAGAATACTTTTTTTTCCGTGTGTTTATAGTATTATCGGTATGAAAAAAATATGTTTATTTACCAAATTGTGTTTATGTTATTGAAATGATGAATTAGGTGCGATAATAATAAAGAGCTTAATAATTGTTAATGGTGTAATGTTTGCTTAAAGGTACGCGATAAGTATTTTAAGTATACATTTTTTTTTAGATTCAGTATGAATATATTAAAAAATAGTTAAGAAGGCTTGGAAAAGTTTGCGAGAGTTAAAATCGTCGACTTTTATTTCTAAGTGGTGTAATTCCAAAAAACGACCGATCTTTATAGTCTACAAATTTTTATTCCCACCAAAAGTGTCGAGGAGTTAACTTTCCAATTACTCATGAAATCTGACGAGAAATTCGCTAATCGTGTCCTCAAGCACCGAGTTTTACTAACGATTTAAGGATAGTGCACGAAATGAAACGCCGTATTCCTAAAAATCTTGATTGTTAGATTTCGGTATTTTTACGTCTTTCACTTTTTCACACTTGTTAAAGATATATGACATAATCGGTATCAAGACGAGGAGGAGAAGTGCACTTTGCAGCTTTAAATTATGACAAAAAAAATAGTACATGGTAAATATGAGGACACAAAACAATATATAACAAAATTTATAAATATGTAAAATTTATACGACATTTATGCAAGATAGATGTAGATTTTCAATATTCCATAAAATGATTTTAACATCTATGCATTATTTATAAATGATTCATGCAATTTGTAGTACAACATTATATGTCATGATAACAATGTCTGTGACTGTGCATTGGGAGAAATTGATATGAAAATTTTACTGTTTTAAACAGGAATTGAGTTGTATAACAGCCAAAACTTATAAATTACTGTTGGAAAACATTAAATGTTGTATTGCTTTGACAAAATAAAAATGTTACACGGAGAGAAAAGATTAATAAAAATTACTGACATTGTTAGTAAACTGGATATATAGTTGCAACATTTGAGAAATTACTATCCTAAGTTAGTAAAAAGTGTCAGCTTTTTAATATTAATTCTCAACAAATTGATACGTTTTGCTATCTTAAAGTAGTAATTTCTCAAATTTTGCAAGTATATAACCAGTTTGCTAACAATGTCACTAAATTTTTATTAATCTTTTCTCCCCGTGTAAAAAATTTGGTTTTACTCATTGATGCAACGCACAATATTGTATCACAGAAACAAAGTAGTGTTAAAAGTGACATTCCGTGATTAATAACATTGTTAAAACAGTTTATTAAACTAAAGATTGAAAGGGCTAATTTTGTTAAAACCCGAACTTTTACGGAGCGCGTGTATCGCGCAAATAATGCCGAACGAATTTATGAAAAATACAATATGAGGGAGATAAAAAGAAGTAGAGAGGAATGATAGATTGTAAGAGTTGAACGATGAGTGAGATATATGTGGAATGACAGTGTAAGAGAAAATTAGTTAAAGCTGAAAAACGTTGAAGCGATATACGAGTTATAAACGTGTAAAGAAATTGAATTTATTGGAATATGATGTGTAATTTCTGTATTGGATGGGTGATAGATATACGTAATGCATAGAAAAGAAACGGTTCTCCAGCTAGAAATGGAAAATCAAAAAAACTTACAGCACAGGGAAGCGGGATGATTTTTGTCATGAGTTATCGGTGATACAATTAGTGGAAATGTTACCGTTTCGCTGATAATTTTATTTTGCACGAAATGCTCTTGCGATCGACGTACTTGCGGTAAAAAATCATTTATAACAAAAAAAAAAAAAAAAATGAATTAAGCGCGTGTGCATTCGAACTAATAGGTCTGATTTTATTTGAAATATCGATTCGCTTCGAGCTTAAGGAACATAATTGTTTTCACAAGCGAAAGCGGAAATAGTTATTAAAAATTACTTATGTTGCAACGATGTGATCCGAACTCGGTGATGTGTCATTTACAATATTTCTTATGATATGACAGAGTATTTAAAAATGAAATTAGAAAAAAAAAATTGTAATTAAGAATTGAACTCGTTACCCCAAAGTTACTAGTTAATTATAAGGTTTTATCACTATAAAACTGAAGATCCATATTGAATGTTATCAATGAATTCTTAATAACTATATATATATATATAAATAAAATAAAGAAAGAAAATAAAACGACTTATTAATAATAAGAAATTGTTGTAGTGTACCAAACATTTCTTTTCTTTTTGCATTTAATTTGTTATTTAATCGGTTATATAATTTGGAATATGCGTTAGTTTTGTACGTATAAGTTATTTTTTTTTTATATATAAAATCTTCACTTGCTTACTTAAATTAAAATATTCGATATTAAATTCAATATTAGTATTTCAAGATTTGATATTCTTATTTATCCTGCGTTATATTATTTTTAAAATTATACCTCACGGAGGAAAAGTTTCTTAATCCGTCATCAGTAGAATGGGAAATACTTTGGGGTGGCAATAGTTCGAATGGTGGTTTTTCCAGAAGAGCGGAGAGAAAGACAAGTTCGCTGATAAGAAATTGAAATTTGTTATACGTGGTCAATATACTGAATACTCTAATAGTACTATGGGCTACTCCTTCCTCGCTCCACCGAAATAAATACTAAAATTTCAAGGCAGAAGATTAAACAAAACTCCGAGACAGATAAAACTTAAATGTAATCGGAGTTTGCTCAGCGTTAAAGCAACTCCCTCTTCAGAATCGTTCAACTATTAAAATCTGTTATATCTTCGTACATTAAACGGCATCTAACGGACTTTCCAAAAGAGATAAATAAACACCGCAAAATGCGTTCAATTCGCCGTCGTTGTATACCGTGTCAAGAATAGTTTCGCATTTGTTTGACTTTTACTTGATCTTAATTCGTTAACAAAGTCTGTCAAAATTATTTTCTTACCCCCATTAAGCCGGCAGCGCAAAGTCGGCCGTTTCTAATTTGGACTGTAATTTAGTGCTCTTTGTGTGCTAATTTAGTGCTTGATGGAACAAAAATTAGCGTTACAGGAAAATGTGAGAAAAAAATTGAATTCTTCTGGCTTGAAAGTAAACGGGAATACAAGTAGCACTAATACCAAAAGTTTTATTAAATAATATCTCATGTTAGTGTCATTTGGATATTTATTTAGTGCTCTTTAAGTGCTATTAAGTGACCTTGTTAAAATATTTAGTGCAGTATTTGTGGGAATGTGTTATTTTCTTAAAGAATGCAAAGTCATTCAATGTTCTTAATATAATTTTAGTAAGTTTCGCAAAAATATAATGGTAATAGTATCCATATAGTTATAAATTCAATAAAATATAGTAATATTTCTTTTTGTATATTAATTTAATGAGTTTGTCCTTTTTCAGTATTAGGCTTATGTAAAATTGCGTTAAATTTTACACTGAGAAAAAAGATATATCACAAATTAATATTTTTTTTTATCAATTTGAGGATATATTGCAAAAGTAATTTATTTCTACTGTTAAAAATAGTAAAATTTAAAAGTCACGTAGTGAATATTAGTAGAAAAGTACTACAAATTGCTTTGATAATTATCATTTTTACTATTTTTAATAGTAAACTTTTTCACTCTTCAGAGATATCCTCAAATGGATATAAAATGATTTCAATTTTACTATTACTTTTTTCTCAGTGTATTAAACGTACTTCTCATTAGTGTATTAAAAGCACTTCTCATTAGTAAAATTCTAATTAAGACTAAGATGATATCTTGATTTCTGAAATCCACATTACCATACAATGATATCTGATTGCATACTGTTATAAGATGGTGTAAGGGCTAATAATGTAATGGTTCTGATTAGGAAACTAATTCGTCATATCAGAGCAAGTTTCATATTTGATTTTCCAATTGGTAAAATATAATTACGAAATTGTAATAAACGTACCGTTGGAAATTAACAGCTTGTTTGATACGTGAATATCTTTAATGATATTATTTTCGCGATGAATTATCTGATTGGGTGTCTAGATATTTCAGCTACTCAAGTGATTTTTTTTTATCATTTTTTCTAGCAGAGAGTTACGAACATATTTTAAATAATTCTCGAATTATTCGACTGAATCGATTATCAACGCGCATTACAAGATAATGCAAAAATTCTACTAAATTTATATTTGATAAAGTTCCGAGTAAAATATTTGCCATAACAAAATTATAATCTTTCTTAATTGTATTAAAATATTGCGACGACGGTTAGTTCGCTTAAATTTTTTTTTTTTTTTTTTTGCGGCATTCCTATTAATGTGTTAATTTTCTTCCAATTCCTATCACCCTTCAAATGTTGCTAAGAAAATATTATACCCATAATTGGAACTGAATCTTGGAAATCCTCACCTCATCGTAAAAGCAAAATCCTTCGCCGTCGTAGCTATAAACGCTATCCTCAGAAAACTTCCACTTTAAGGGACGCGAATCCCCGGCAACGATGCAGATCCTATTAAAGATTTAAATATGAAATAAAAATACCTTTGTATAATGCAATTTGATTATGTAAATTAAAACTAATGTAATTATAAGTGCTATCATTTCTGGGGCTAGAAAATTCGTCACGTTTCTGTATTGTACGCGATATTATTTTTCTCTAATCATCTGTAATTATTATATTATATATATAATAAAATTGGTGTGTCTGTTAAGGAATTGTAATTAAATATTATAAGCAGGAGAAGTTGTAGTTGCAGTAGTAAAACGACGGTTGAAGCTTGACCGTCTCCTTAATTTTTTTTTAAAAAAAAAGAAAGAGTGAAAGAAAGAAAAAAAAAGAAAAATAACGAGATCCCGAGTGGAAGAGTATGTGTGTCAGGTTTTTGCTATTTGCAAAGTTGTTCCGTGCAGAATATTATTCTTGTTGAGAATAACTGACCGAGAAAGGATGGATGGAATTTTATTTTAGTCAAATAATTCGAAGATTCTGAATTGGAGGAATAAAAGTAGTATACATAATGACAGCCATTGGTTGATTTTGATATGGTTGATTTGTAGTATACTGAGAAAACAGTTGGGATAAAAATTATTATTATATTGCATCTAAAAATGGGGACAAATGACATCTTCTTGTCTTAGTTAATATACCGTTTGAAAGAAGTTATAAGAGAAAGAAACATTTTTATTATAATGTTTCATAGTAACTTGTACACTGAGAAAAATAAAATAATAAAAGCTACTATACTTTCTGGCATTCTGAGACTCTATGCTCCAATATTAAGAACATTGCCAGACAGTCTGGTAAACGATGTTACTTTTTCAAGTACTAATTATTAGAACTGTAGTACCACTTCTCACATTGCTGAGCATTATTTTATACAGAAACGCATAAGTCCAGGATTACTACACTGAGAAAAAAAATATGTTAAATTTTCGTATATAAATAGGAAACTGAAACTATATGTAGTGTATTAGAAATTTTCAAATTAAATATTTGAAAATTTAGCACATATATTACACTACTTTATATAATTATGTTTCCTTTTCGCATACTTAATGCTAAGCTTTCATACATTTTATTTGAAATTTTCTTATACTTTCCGTATAGTCTCAGTTTCCTAACTATATACGAAAAATTAATATATTCTTTTTCTCAGTGTATTTCTCTCAGTGTACAATACTGATAACTTCTTTTAAAATGTATTTCAAATATGACAAGAATTATAATTTGTCCCCACTTTTACATATAGTACAATAATTTTTATTCCAACTCTTTTTTTCAGTGCAACAATTGATTTCAATAAAACGAAATTATTAATAACATATATGGCTATCAATATCAATTATATCAATTATATCGATGAATGATCATATATGTTGCATTTAAATTAGAGATTGTTACTAGGGAATTTGAGCGGTTTTATTTGCCGACGTGTATGCTGATAGATGTCGCTGTAGTTTGTGCATTTATTGCAATATGGCAAGGTTATTTTAAGATTACATTGTGAATAATGCAGAATTACGAGTAGCATTAAAGATGACTTGCGAGGGGGGTTCGATTCATCAGTTTGATGGCATCCTTTGTCCTTAAAGTGGTGGAAGGCCTGCGAATAGTACTTGACAGTACGCCGCTTAGCGGTAGACCGCGGTACCCACGGTGAGGCGAGGCGCTAGTGACAGTCGGTAATATCACCGATGCGTGGTTTACCAATAACGGTGACTCCAGAGATTACATTGTTTTGCAGATACGTACATTATCGAATGTAATTATATCCATAATGCAATGTGAATTAATTAAAGTTTATTATTATTTACATCAGTTTCTGACCATGGTGGTTACATTGAAGAAGATTATAGCAAATTGCGCGTGGTAAACAAAGAGTTGTGATGATTTGAAATATATGAATAAATTAGGAAACTGTATGAAGAACCAGAAATTTCAGTAATTTAATTGTAGAGGTTATTTTGATTAAAAATTAGGTAAATAAGGTCAAAATTTTATGGTTTTTATAAAGATTGAAATAAATATATATATAAATATGCCAAACGGTGGTTTTGGGGACATGCCCTATTTGGAAGATTAGGTACGTGTTGGATATTCAAATTTTGGTGGTAAATTTTCAAATTATGGCGGGAAATTTGAAACTGAGTGTTTAAACTATGTTATACATTTTTAAAAAACTAACTGAACTGAAAGTTTTGCAAATTTTTTTAAAAAATTAACGAAACTAATTAACGAAATATATATATATATATATATATATATATATATGTATTGTACAATAAGATATCATATTTTCATTTTTAACTTGGCATAAAAAATATTGTCACTGAAATATTAGAATTCGAGTTAAATATAAAAGCACAACATTTGAACACTATTCATTCAAAAACTTTACTTCTAAGAATATATTATTCGTACAAAATTTTGATAAAATGCTGTCATTCGAGTATAAAGCTGAGATTTTATTTATATTTATCTACGCATAATATTCACTTTAACAAGGTATCATTTTTGCTCTCCATGTTCTGAACAAAAAGAACAAAAGAAAAAAAGAAAAATTGTTCTCGTTTGATGTTCCTAAAGGATTCGTACGATGATAATCTTTCAAATGTGCAATTAGACGCGAATATCAAAGAACCTTTATGCGCACAACGCACCAAAGTATCTCATATTGTTAAAAATTATTCTGAAAAATTGTACGCTAATAACATTGTGTATAAAATTTAAAGTACTTTACGTGGGGAAACGGCAATGTTGGCGATATAGTGATTTTATTTTTAAATGCACACGGGAAATGTAAATAATAGATTGGAATTATATCGTGGAAAACAACTGAATGTAAATATCGAGACCGAATAAGGACGAAATGTATGTATTTCTACTTTTTTTTTCTTTTTTTCTTTTTTTTTCGCTATCTTGATTTTTAATAACTTCAGTATTAATTTCACTTACTTATCATTATGATTTATTATTATATTACTGAATTAGTTTGAATGTAAAAAGATAATTATATATTCAATAATACGTTAAATACCGCGCCATGCAACTGTACACTGTGAAAAATCAATTTTATTTACGTTAAAAATAAAACACGTTTATTTACTTTATCTATTATATTGGAAGGAAGAAAAAAAATGTAATAAATCGAAATGTGTATGCGCGTATTTTTATAATATAATCGCGGCAAAATGATTAAAGCCAGTAAAAAAATAAAAAAAAAAAAATTCACCTAACAATATTCTGACATTACAATGCAAATACCTTAACCGCTACCCTAGCGCGACGCTTTTAAAAGGGGCCAGCGGCTTTGATTTAGGGATATAGGAAAGCTGTAATATGAATAGGGAAAAAACATAAAGACGCAACCATGATAATATTTTATACATATTTTTCATTCTCCGTTAGGTCTTGGCCAGATTTTCGTTGCATTTTATTATTGAACAAAAAGATTGCATATTTAATATGTATGTTTTATTAGAAATTTAATAAATGAACTGCAACAAAGTATAATAATGTTATTTTTTTAATTTCCAAACGATATAAGATTTAATAAGTATATAAAAATATGATCTTTTAATCATTTTAATCTTTCTATCTTGCTTTGAATTAATTTCATATGGAAAACTGCTACATGTTTTTTGTTTAATAAAATCTTTAGGAAAATTCACGGAATGAACGTGGGTGCTTATAATTTAATAATAGGCAATACTTTTCGTTTTGTCGTGCTTCAAAGTAAAACCGAAAAAAAATATATATAAAAAAAAGCGTTTTTACATCATCTCTTTTCGGTTGTAGGTATGTAAATTTCTATCTGCGTGCAATTCAATAAAAATTGAAATTTCGGATATTCCGATATTTAAATTATTATTAAATTAAAGGTCTCGTTTTGCGTTATATTTTTGGAAAACTATTTCGCAAATTGCAACACTTGTTTTTTGTAATAGTATATAATTTCAAGTAATTGGTCGCAATCATTTAGTACGCGGAGAAAAAATTGTTGGTAAATTTTTTTACGTTATAGGAAAGTGGGTATTTAAATAATATTAGACATAAAGAAAATTTTGATAAAAATTTAATTTAAGAAAATTTCTGATGAGACAGCATTGGTATTACACGAATAATCGTGCACAGTTGATTGCAGATATGTGCAGTCATAGTAGATATAGGGGCATATATGCGCAGTAGTGCAAGGTAGTTAACGCATTACTGCGCATGTTTATTGCTGTTCACTACAATTTATATATTTAAAATATTAGAGAAAATGTTTAACTACATTATAATATAAAACCATTATACTACACTGAGAAAAATGTTAAGAAAATTGAAAATTTTCGTTGCAATTTGAGGACATGATGGACAATGTTACAAAAAGTAGTATCAACAATTGTAGAATGTATTCAGAAATTTGTAAAAATTAAGTGAAAAATTATAATATTTGCGTGTTTTATGAGTACATTTTATAATTTTTGTTTGTACTTTTACAGAATTGTCCATTATATCCTTAAAATACAAAAAAAGATTGCAATTTTTTCAAATATTTTTCTCTCAGAGTATATTTAAACATTAATAATATTTATTTACAAAAATTTCTGCATATTAAATTCCAATTGTCATAGATAAAATATAACTGTATATCACATTATTGGTTTATATAAAATTTATTTAAAACTTGCAAGCAAAATTTTCTTGACATTTCGATAAAATTATGTCAAAAAATGATGTCGAATATTTATATTAATTATTTATATTAATATGAACAGCGGAAGTTGCGGGAAATTTATTTTCCTTCGGGATAATAAAACTGGATGCAAATATATAAGTGATCCGCTTTTCTTATAGTTTATATTAATAAAATTTAATTTCAATACATTGATAGATTCCTTTTAATGGAGAGAATGTAAAGGAAATGTCTGATTTTATTGTTGCAGGATTCCTTTCTGCTATGGAGCGCGGCGATACACGGCACAAGAACATAAGTGCAGGTATGTAATTCAATGTAAACATGTTTAATGTACTAATAAGATGATAACAAACAGTGCATTATTTATCCACGTTGATTTTGCTAAATGTTAATTGGAAGTATACAGCCAAATTGATGGTATAAATTGTGCTATTTAGAACAGCAGAATTATATGATATTGACAATTAAATTCTACATAATTAATAATGTTACGTAATTGTAACGTGCAATTTACGGAATCTATTGTCAGCAACGAGACAAGAATTTAATTAATATTACCCGAAAATTCATTTTTTGATATAAAAAAAAGATTGATCCTTGAGATTCGATCTCGGCGTTCGTCGTTTTGCGAAACATGACACTTCGCGCTGACCTTTGAACTAGCGCACCTCACCTAGGTAAGTGAACGAAGTGCACACATAGTAAAACAGTTGTTACGGTGTAGTAACAAGTACGATTATTACAACTTATGTTGCAAGCATTCCCAACGCAAGTTTCATTTACTTTGAGTATTAGCATTCCGCTCGCAACTTTGATACGTTGCAATTTTTCATCTTTTATTTCTCGCCCTGTAGCGAACTTTATTTCACGAATAAATCTTCACCTC
>JABFPN010004797.1:0-14359 GCA_022817305.1 Leptoteleia sp. ZL-2020 | reverse complement strand
ATATATCTTAATATATATAAATCACGTGTCACATTGTTTGTCCGAGCTAATCTCCTAAACTACTTAACCGATTTTAATGAAATTTGCACACCGTGTGCAGTTTGTTCCAACTTGAGATATAGGATAGCTTACATCTTAATTTATAGTCGCAATATTAATTTATTGCAAATTATTTGTCGGTAATTATTCGGAATGTCCCCCCCCCCCTAAGGTGGGTAAAAAACACATGGAATGTGTACTTATTAAACAATAACTTAGTTTGTAAATTTCCCTCACTGTACTATACTATTGCACTTTAATGCAAAAAAAATGTCAAAAATAAAATTTGTCTCTTCACGGGTAACTCGTGAAGAGACTATTACTTTCAGAGGGAAGGTACGAACTTTGCAAATAAATGAATATTGTCATAATAAACTGATGGTGGAAATGATATTTGTATATATAATTGATTTATGAACCCCGCAGGTGAATCGTAAGTATGAACATCAATTACCATTCATGGAACTCCATTTATAATGATTGAAGCATTGCTTTGATTCATGAACTTCATTTATGAACTTCATATGTTCCTCGCGCGCGTTCTTTTCTCGTTAATTTTCGCAAAAATCGCACTTTACTTAATCCCACAAATATTCATCCGTTTATTATATTTTGCAAATTTGCATTCCATGAAAAAATTTTATATAGTTGGCATATATGCAGGCAAATAGGCTATATATATGCCACATATATGCCTGTATATATGCCACATACATACCTGCACATATACCACATACATGTTTGCACATATACCACATACATACCTGCATATATGCCACATACATACCTGCATATATGCCACATACATACCTGCATATATGCCACATACATACCTGCATGTATGTTACATATATACCTGCACATATGCCACATACCTACATATGTGCCACATATGTAGATATGTGCCACATATGTAGATATGTGCCACATACATACCTGCATATGTGCCACATACATACCTGCACATATGCCACATATATACCTGTACATATGCCACATATATACCTGCACATATGCCACATACATACCTGCATATATGGCAACCTATATAAAAATTTTTTCATGGAATAAAATCACCGTATATAACACGAATATAATTCAAAATTGTTCATCAGTTTGAAATACCCCGACACTTTCCCGCCACTTTTTTTTCTCTCGCCACTATTTTCCATCCTTTTCTTCGACTCTTCTCCTCTCCCCGGCGCGAAATCCAAACGATGAATCCGCGAGACGTCACGGCAAAAAGTCACTAAGGAATTGGGAAGTGGAAAACGTCGAGAAACTCCGACGAAATTACAGCTTGTTCGTTTCGCTCGATCAACGAGAAATTTACTCGCGAAACGGCCTTAGAGACAAAGTGAATTTGCAATAAAACACATCGGAACACGTCCTAAGACCGAGAATGATGGGCTCTCGCGCGAACGCGTACGGTACTCCGGCAACAGATGTTACCACCCGACCGACCACTGACTCGGCGCATTTTATTTTCAAATGAAAAAGAGGAAGAAAAAAACAAAAAACAAAAAAAAACACTAGGAAAAATATTCGCACCGCGCGCAGACGCTCTTCCCACTTCCTCGTTGTCGTACACGGGATCTTCTTGTTTGCGAAAATATCCGCAAAAATCAATTACGGGGGACCCCTTTATTCGCGGGCCTCTACATCATTAACCGATGAGGCAAAACACGTGTTTCCCCGGGAAAGAATGCCTGGCTTGTTTGTAAACTTGTCGTGTCAGTAAATTCGCGTTTCTTTATCAATTGTAAAAGTCAAGTTAGGTTCTATATAGACATTGTTTAATAAGAAACCACCGAATGGAATGAAAATAAAGGATAAAAGTCGAAAAAGCAAGTCTCTTGGTATAAATATACTTATATGTGGTGTCTATGTCGCATATATGTCATATATATGGCAAACATATATGTCGCATATATGTTACATATATGGCAAACATATACAGCCAGCCTATTTTCGTTTAATAATTTGTGTTTAGAAATAAAAGTATCACACATATGTGACATATGTTATATCATGTAAAAATCAACATATATATTATATATACGATGACATAAATATTGCATATATGAATTTTTACATGGGTAAACCTAGTTTTGTTTAGTATTCTTTATTTACAAACAAAAAGGTCACATGTATGTGACGTATATGTTATACCATGTAATAATCAACATATATGTCCCATATATAATCGTATTATATAATATTATACACTCAAAAATGTCACATATATGTGACATATATGTTAAACCATGTAATAATCAACATATATGTCCCATACATAACTTTATACATGGGTAAACAAACAAAACTTGTATTTGTTTACAAACAAATAAAGTCAACACACCCGTTACCTCTCCTTAAGTAAACAAACAAACAAACAAACATTTGTATACATTACACCCGAAAGAAACGTGTTTCCTCTTATTTACATTAATTCCTTCACGGAAATGGGCTTGTTTGTAAACCGAAACAAAACCGCGGGCGCCTCATTCTTAAAACTATCATGTTTGGCCACAGTGGAAAAAGTCCGAAATAAGTTTCGGCCAGATGGCGCAAGCTTTTTCCCCGCATGATGCCAAAAAAGAAAACGAAAACAAAACAAAAAAAGGGATATAAAAAGAAAAAACTGCATAAATTGTGGTGGCCGCTTCGTGATATGCATTGCGAAGCGACCGCGGAGAGAGAACGTCGGAGAGGAAAGTAGGCCTGGGAATCGATGGTGGTACGTGCATTTGAGGTAAAGGTACGCGAATCGTGGGTCGCGTGTGAATCGACAAGATATGCCGCGCCGACGGTGTACCCAACGAGGCAATTCGAGGCCCCGACCAACAATCGAGGGACGCGCCTCACGTGCCCGGACGAACCACACCTCGCGACGTCACACGACGCGCCAAGTATTCTAACGTATGCAGAAAAAAAAACATCCCAAATTGAATAGGAACCGAGAACGCGTTCAGAAATTGGATGGATGAAATTGGACACGTTTGGGTGGTGGAAATGGGAAGGGCTAAATTTATATAGATGATGAAAGGTTATGTTGATGGTAAATCTTCCCCTTCCCTACACCACGCCCCTATAAACATGTTTCAATCACCACAGGGACATGAAAATTATAATTAGACATAATAAGACCTATCAAGAGATCAATTTTGGGAATATTCGTAGATGGAATATACAACCGGTTTAAAAATTAATTGGGAATCCGAGTGGGAATTTGGTACTGGAAGCTAATTAGATCCCTAATTAGGCTCCTAACAGGTTTCAGACTAGTTCCCACTTTTCTAACGTATATTAATTGGCAATATTTAAAAGAAAAACATGTAAGTAAGATCCTAGTTAGAGGGATAGTATTGGAAGCTAACTAGTTTCGTGGTTCGATTCCTAGTTGTTAGATTCCTAATTTTCTAATTAGACCTTCTATGTAACCGTTTATGTGGTATTGCCTAAGATGTTCCTCAAATTGTTCCATATATATTAGATTCTAGCTACACCAGAACCATGGTATAGT
Source organism: Leptoteleia sp. ZL-2020 (assembly GCA_022817305.1). Classification (NCBI taxonomy): domain Eukaryota; kingdom Metazoa; phylum Arthropoda; class Insecta; order Hymenoptera; family Scelionidae; genus Leptoteleia; species Leptoteleia sp. ZL-2020. The sequence goes on along the minus strand of JABFPN010004797.1, from coordinate 10,794 downwards.
GGTTGCCTAGCATTGTTTTATCACCATTTCCCCATTGGGAACTAGAAAGTGTGGAGTGTTCAGTCTCGTCGTACAATAGTAAGTGATAATGTGACTGTACGACGAGTCAGAACATTCCAATCCATCGGGAATTTCGAGATAGGGTTCTCCTCCTCCTTGGATCTTACCAAATTTGTAGATAAAGGGTAACAAATTTTAAGGTAGATCCCAAACTAGTTTAGAAAGTTAAACAAAGTTTCATCTATGTTTCTCTCTAGCCATTATATATAATCAGATATAAAAGGTGATTACAACTCGGCGTAACTATGAAAAACCAAAACAAAAGGAGAAGGTAAATTTTCAAGTCATTCAAACCCCACCCAACCAGTTGCCACGGACAAAATTTCATTTCCCTCGATATTCCGGTTCACTGATAATTTATTCGGTAATATCCCGGACGACCACGCGAACTAAATCACTCGTACCAACCTTCAAAGACAAAACGAATTACCCGAACCAATAACTATTACTCTCCTCCGTAACCGACCGAACCCCGGAACCTTCAACCACATTGGTCAACCGCATTTCGCCGTACCAGATATCAACTGCCCCCCCTCTCCCCCACCCTGCCTGAACGTATCCATAAAACGATCGCCGTCGCGGGCTCATCTACGTACGTATCTACCATTTGCGCACGTCCCTCATTCCCGTTATTCGCGCGGGAACGTTTCGACGAATTTTTTCTTTTTTCGCGTTGCCGAGCGCTCAACAATGGATCCATCTCGAGACGCCCACGCGGCCGGAGAGAGAGAGAGACAAAGCTGAATGGCGGCAGATGCGTCAATTTCGAGCTCGGCCGGGAAGTGAGACTGGCAACGCGGCGGGGATACGAGGAACGCCACGTAGCGAGCCACTCCAAGTGCGTTACGTAATTCGGCGCGAGATGACACGAGTGTCCGGCTGGGACCCACGCGGAAATCAACCGACGTCTGTCAGTCGAGCTCGCTAGATTACGCAAGGAACGCGGCGCGGACGAGCAACAATTTCTTGGTGAAATTCGCGAATAATCGTTGCGACTGCTCGTGGTATAGTTGCGATAATAATGCATTTAATGCTCTCCGGTCACCAATCACTACTCACTGGACACTACTCACTGGTCACTACTCACTGGTCACTACTCACTAGTCACTACTCACTGGACACTACTCACTGGTTACACCACTACTCTACACCATCCCCTAGAAAATTACCTCTCTCTTCCTCAAACTCTAGTCTCACACTCATATTCCAAGGATTGCACATAGTCTGGTAATAGATGGCGCTACCAGCTAACCCAAGAATAACATATTCTACCCGTCGTTCCCGTTCTTCTCTAAAACTGTCCTTAAAATACTGCATATCATAAGAATTACTATAAATAATCCCAAACCCCTAAACCTTCAATCTCCAATAAAATTTTAATTTGTTAATTCCATATTCCACCGCTTACTCGTTAAGTTTGTAAACTAGATCCCGACGCAGACTTCAATGCATAATAAATATAAATATGGAAGACAAATAGTGCACCGTTCGCAATAGGAAACTTATCGGAAATTCTACAGTGTGGCATTAGTTTTATAGCTGTGTGGGCTTACTTGCGATCAATGAAGTAATCGCGATCAATACCGCACCGTACTATTACGTGTAACCGAATACGTCCGATTGTTCAAGCGCGATGCGTCCGATTCCCACGATCGTGACGACACGCGGATGTTTCGTCGTTATTTTGTCACTTGTCGCGGCGCTGATTAATAAAGTCGAGGCATCAGATAAGGCGCAAAAACGAGCGGGTACGAAAGGAAGAAGAATGAAAAAACAGGTCGCAAAGTTCGGGGACAAAAAAGTTACTAGATGCATTGGTTGCATCCGAAGATTTACGAGAATAGTTCTTACGTTTCGTCCAATAGTATTCATCACTTTATCTCGTCGTTGTATCAACGTTAAATCCATAGATAGAAATAAACGGCAGAATGGTCTAATGATGAATACTACAATGTTTCTAGTAATTTCAAATAAAACAACTTAGGCACCATTGGAACGACCAGTGACGGGCTAGTACCAACCAACAACCCAACTAGAATTAGATCACTCCTTCGACCCATATATCGGAGAACAGAAATTTGAAAACACCTCAACGCAAGATACACGAGCCTTAAAAGTTGGGCCTTTCCACTCTTCAGTTCCACCTAATTATATCCAAACTACCAAATGTATAATTCCCTAGGATTTCCAATTCTTAGACACCAATGGAACGACCAACATCGAACCAGTACCAACCAACAACCCAACCAGAATTAGACCACTCCTTCGACCCATATATCGGAGAACAGAAATTTGGAAACACCTCAACGCACGATACACGAGCCTTAAAAGATGGGCGAAGTTAACCCAGTAACGGTGCAGAAGAGAAGCGCAGTGGAAACGGCGCGCATTGATGCGCATTGATGCGCCGTGAGTACCTGTCGCGACGCGCCGACTGGCGCGTTCACCCTTTTGCATAGGCGAGAGATGCTCTCCCAGGTCCTTAGTGCCGCGAGTGAGTCGGCCGGGTAGAGGTTCACATCATGAGGTTGTAGCACGCCGCGATTCCGTTACACGGACGGTACTTCCACGGTGCTTCCCACGCCAATTAAACATGACTCATTAACGGCCGGCCAGACGCGGTAGTTCGCATCGATGGCTCGGGCCCCGGCAATAACAGGCCCCCCCCTCCCCACCCACCCCTCAACCCCTTCTATAATTCTCGGCCGTGGCAATCGGAACTAATCTCCCAGCCATCCGTTCTGCTCGAGCAGCGGACTGGTACCGGGCGAGCGAGAGCGACGCACGCAGAAATGATGATATTACAAGCGCGACGTTCAATTGCGCGCGCGCGAGCCCCGATCGCTCGCAAAACGCCAACGGTAAATCAGAGCCAATGCGTTGGGAAAATCGTCCGACTCGATCGCCGAGGCAGATTTCGCATGGCCAGGATCTCGATGGAAGGGGGATCCATTTTCATCCGAGCGGTTCATTTGAAATTAATTGAGTTGGCAACAATGTTTCTAGGTATCCCTGTGGAAACATTTGCCGTAAAATCTTTTTTATGTACCAGTTGGTACCGGAAAAGACTGGTTGACAAAAATCCTACCACAGTACTAGGGTACTAAAGACCTACCTAAAAATTAACATATAAGTAGCATATATGTGGCATTTATGTAGCATATATATGGAGTATATGTCACACACATAATTTGCACCCCATAAATGTCCCATATATGTTAACATGTATGTGGTATATACGTCATACCATGCCATATATGCGACACATATGCCAAACATATATGTCGATTACACAAATTTTAACCCAGGGACATAAAAAAAAGCAAGACTTATATATACCCCTCATATATGAGACACCATATAAGTCACATATGTTGGAGACACATGTAACACATAAAGGGCATATGTGGGACATATATGTCGCCATAAATGATACATACATGTCAATTTTTACATGGTGTAATATGTTCACACATATAGAACATTTATGTGGTACAAATCACATACCTGACACATATATCACATACATACGACATATATGCCACATATATTTCAATTTCTACTTGGGTATAAAAAAATGCCAGAATTAAGTCATTTCTTATTGTAACCACTGACTACTGACAGAAGAACAAAAGTCCAGCTAACCATTGGGTCACTTTTTAGCATAAAAATGGCAAAATATAGCAATTTATTTGCAAACTAACGTCAAGACTACGTCCTTACAGTCGTTCCACAGTATCATAACTCTTAAAATCCACCAGGCCGGTTATCTATTCGTCCATAAAAGACTCGTCGAATACAAAGAGGCTCAATTAAATACGATCGATGCATCATCCGCGGCTGACAACTGTTGTCCCGCGCCTTTTCTATATACCAGGCCATTTTTCCTCGGCTCGCTCGAATTATCCCGTCGCGCCGGAGTTAACGTCCACTTTGTCGCTGAACATAGTAATTTCAGCGGGACAATTTTTCCCGATGACGCCGGCACATCTTGCCGGCGAGTGACGCGACAAAAAATAAGGCGCGAACAGTCATCAGCCGCGTGTTTGCTCGCCCGGCTGACAATAATGTTGACCTTCTTTTCCAATCAGCGACCGACTCGCCCTTTAATTGTAATTTCACACGTCGCGATTAGATGCATTCCAACGGACGGCACTGGTCCGACATATGGCGCGAGTCTATCTAACACATGATGCGCGCCAACCAACAAATGCGTTTTAAATCGATCGTCGCGAGATTGCAAAACCCGAACGGTAAATGACCGCAATTTCTTTCCACGCAAATTATTCATCGTTTGGTATTTAAAAAAGCTGCGTTTACTATGTATAACTTCAGGATTTAGATGTGACGAAATATATATCGCATATATGGAACAGATATGGAGCATATATGGAAGAGATATTGACCATACATGGAAGAGAAATGGACCTAATATGTAAGAGATATGGACCATATGTGTAAGAGATATGGACCATATGTGGAAGAAATATGGACCATATATGGAAGAGATATGGACCATATGTAGAAGAGATGAACCATATATGGAAAAAATATAGACCATATGTGGAAGATATGGACCACATATGGGACGCATGGAAGAGATATGGACCATATGTAATATATATATGGACCACATATGGGACACATGGGAGAGATATGGACCATATGTAATATATATATGGACCACATATGGGACATATACGAAAGAGATATGGACCATGTATGAGGCATACATAGAACATATGTGAGACATGTAAGGAAAAAATATGGAACATATATAGAATGTACATGAGGCATATATGAAACGTTTATGGGGCATATATGCAAGAGGTATGGGATATATATGATGGTTGAGCTGAGATTAATCGTCATTTAATTAACAATATAATGAGCGGTCAACGAAAAAGTGCTCGTCGCCAGTGCGATGCCTCTGATAATATAATTGTGCATCAATCATGGGGGCCGGCAACAATGGGCCGTGTAATTGTTGCGTTCCCGGTTTGATAAAGACAGATACGCGCAATGACAAAGTGTTTCATTCTGAAAAAGCGACGCGCTCGGCGCAACAATGAGCCGGAATCAGCGGAGGAAAGTTCGCCCACGCGCCCAAAAGCGGCGCATTCCCCGCGCCACCAATAGGTGGAAAGGACCCACGATTCCGCTATTCTTCGCGCGGCGCGGGAGACGTCATACACATTGCAAATACCAGGTAAGTAGTCACACCCACCCGGTTTCGCTCTCGCGTATCTGTGGGTGGTATTCCGAAATAAATCGCAAAGGTTGTGCAAGGGTCTTCCTATGCTCGCTGCAGGAATGCTCCTCGCTCGTGCCATTATATTTTATAATAACTCCGGGATGTGCGCGCATTTATAATGTTCCTTATAATGTGATGTAGTATTTAAGGGGGAAAAATGTTGGAACAAATGGGATCGAGGAATAGAACTCGTTTCTTTATAGTTAATTATCACTATTCACCAGTCACTACTCACCAGTCACTATTTCCTAGTCACTATTCATCAGTCACTTCTCACCAGTCACTTCTCACCAGTCACTTCTCACCAGTCACTTCTCACCAGTCACTTCTCACCAGTCATTTCTCACCAGTCATTTCTCACCAGTCATTCCTCACCAGTCACAACTCACCAATCAATACTCACCAGTCACTTCTCACCAGTCATTCCTCACCAGTCACAACTCACCAATCAATACTCACCAGTTACTCCTCACCAGTCACTCCTCACCAATTATAACTCACCAGTCACAACTCACCAGTCACTACTCATTCGTCACTACTCACTCATCACTACTCACCACTCACTACTCACCCGTCATTCCTCACTAGTCACTACTCCTTACTCACCACTCACTGCTCTACAGTCACGCTCTATATCACCACCCCTCTATGATGTAATTTAAGAATGTAACTCACTCCAAAAAGTATTATATAGTTTGTCAAACTTCCGTGTAAATGTGAAAAGGGCGTGGCTTAAATTGTTCAATCATTGGTATTTATAGAGAGAAAGATATATGTTTCTGAATAACGACATAGAGTGGTGGAAAAGGACGCGAACTCAATTTGTGAGTATACGAGTTCTATTCTTCACCCGAATTTTTTTTTTATCATTGAGCCTATAAATATGGGTGGAATAAACCTATTTTTTTATACAAATCTAATTGTCTTCTAACATAAATTACATTCTAGAATCTTGCATTTCACTTTATCTTATCGTATCCTTCATTATTTTACATATCCTCATAATTTATTTAACAAATGATAATAAAAGCTGATTTAAACAAAAAAAATGTAAAAATTAGCTTTCAATTTTACCATCTTATGATTAAATTCTCAGTTTCGTCACGCATTTCATATACCAGTATTTTATGTACCTGGTAGGCACCGAAGCTGATGGAAAAAGTGGTATACATCTATATTTCAAGAAACGAAAGTTTCTCTTCAGCTAAATATAATATGAATTTAAACTAAACGCGTAAAAATCTCAAACCGCCAAAAAAAAAAGAAAATAATTCACCAAACGTTAACGATTTCAAATGCAGCGAGACAATTAATTTCGAGGATAAAAACTTCTCGTTAATGTTATACAATTTTTCTATCCTAAAAAAAGATCATTTACCGGGTTAATTTATGTTGATTAGTTATAATGGTAAGTTGTGAATTTTATGCGCTGAAACCGAGTGTGATAAACGAGTATGACGGAGCGGGCGATGCGGCGACGGAGGAAAATCAAGTGCAAAGATCATTAATTTAGTTTTGATCTGATACAGTGTAATCGCGATCGTTTACAAATTTTATTAGATTTGTCCGGTCGTATCAAAACTGGTGTATAATAATGCGATAAGATCAATTTTTATTCGATTTAATTAATAACATCAAATGTAATAACGAGTCCCGGTATCGGCTCTACGAGTTATTAATTAAATTGATAATTACCATTAACTTTCATTAATTTAATACTTTTGTTCCAATTAAAATTCAATTTGAAAACGATAACAACTCTATTTCATTAAATCTACAGAAAATTATGCATAAATTTACTGTTTTATTAACAGGAGTATTACAATATGAATAAAAATTACGAAAAAAAAAACAGTTTAATTAAAATCGACCATATAAAAAATCAACATAAATGATTTGTATCGCATAAATGTCCCATATATGGGACATGTTGTACCATATAAAAATCGATATATATGTCGCATATATAGCAAATTTATGGCAAACATAAATTATACAATTATGACAAATATATGGGAAACATATGTGGTACATATATGACAAATTTATGGCAAACATAAATGTTTATCCTCAACCATATATGGCCATATATGGCAAACATAAATGTTTATCCTCAACCATATATGGCCATATATGGCAAACATAAATGTTTATCCTTAACCATATATGGCCATGTATGTTTATCCTTAATCCATATATGGCCATATATGTTTCTGCTTAATCCATATATGTTTCTGCTTAATCCATATATGGATATATGTTTATTTTTAATCCATATATGGCCATATATGTTTCTGCAGAATCCATATATGGATATATATATATATGTTTATCTTTAATCTATATATGGCCATATATGTTCTTCCTTAATCCATATATGACTCCGTATATAGTTGATATATGGCAGTAATTGACTACAATATAAGGAAATTATTGAAACCATATATAGCTAGAATATTCTATCAATGATTGCCATATATCGACCATATATGTCCATATATGTATTTTTATTTCTTCATATTAAACTGTTAAAACATTTATGGACAATTTATGGACCATATATATTTCATTTTTACTAAGGGACCTCAAAATTATATATGAAATTATATAATGAAATATATATACATGAAATACCCTAGTAAAAATCAAACATATATGGTCCATATATGGATTAAGAAAAAACATATATGATCATATATGGTCATATATGGTCATATATGGTCATATATGGTCCATATATGGATTACGAAAAAAACATATATGTTCATATATGGATTAAGAAAAAACATATATGTTCATATATGGATTAAGAAAAAACATATATGTTCATATATGGATTATATAGGATAAAGAAACAAATTTTTTTCGTAATCCATATATGAACATATACGTTTTTTCTTAATCCATATATGAACATATATGTTTTTTTCGTAATCCATATACGGACCATATATGACCATATATGACCATATATGATCATATATGTTTTTCTTAATCCATGTATGGACCATATATGTTTGATTTTTACTAGGGTGTCTTAATTTTATTTCATCATTTTCTTTACTTCCTTAACATTGAAGGAACAATTAAATTAAATTTATATTGTTAAAATTTGAATTAACCATTCGTATCAATTTTCAGTAAACCCTTGGAATTATATTAAGAGCGTGTAATTTAGCGAACTATTTTTGTCAGCATTTATTACGTTTAATTCAAATTAGACGAAACGAGCGAGATATGCAGTACTTTTATAGCAACTTAAGACGCGAGCGTTTAACCGTGGGGCCGCTCGATTTACGCGATAACGTCTGTCCGCTGGCACTCGAGTTTCCAACATCTGTTAAGTTAACGGTACCCCGGTGGTCGAAATGAGACGGCCGCAGGCATTTCGGCGCTTTAAACTTTCGGTTGTTCGTGATACAAATCCTTACAAATCGCTGCCACATAACGTAAGATATCCTTCAGGATTAAGGAGTCGCGGCCCCGAGGAACAAGAAGAATCACTCTTTATTCCTCAGATTAACCCTCGAGTCTTTTCCATTGATATATATGGGACTTTTTTCGCCGTACAAATTTTAACATTTCGTTGCTCTTATTATTACACGCAAAACAGGCCACCTAATAAAAATGAAACATATATGGACTTACATGGTTTTCTTAATATATATGTGGCCATATATGGGTATATATTTTTTTTTCTTATACATATATGACGATATATGGGCATATATGTTTTTTCTTAATCCAAATATGGCCATATATGCATATATATACACTGAGAAAAAAGATGTATTACAAATTACTATTTTTTGTATCAATTTGAGGATAGACTGAGAAAAAAGTAACATGGTTAATTTTCGTGATTACTTATATTTTGGTTGAATTAACCATATTATGGTTATTTTAACTAAAAATCAGGTAACTGGAACTAAAATTGTATAGTATTCACGAAAATTAACTATGCGTATAGTTAATATTACTATATTTTTTTCTCAGTGTATATTGGGAAAGTAATTATTTCTACTGTTAATAATAGTAAAATTTAAAAGTCACGTAGTAAATATTAGTACAAATGTAGTACAAATTGCTTTGATAATTGTCATTTTTACTATTTTTAATAGTAAAATTTGTCACTCTTCAGAGATATCCTCAAATGGATATAAATTGTTTTCAATTTTACTATTACTTTTTTCTCAGTGTATATATTGTCAGAGGTGTTTTTGAATACAAAAAATATATACAGTGGTGTTTTTAAATACGCGTGGTGCTTTTGAATACAGTATTCAAAGTCACATCTTACAACATGGTGCTTTTGAATACAGTCCCGGGTTTTTTTGATAACTACGGTCCTGACTCCAGAATCGTTAATTAAGTTAGATTTTTAAAAAATTTATGGCGGAGGCGCTGATCCATGGGAAATACAATTTTCATTTGTTAATTTTAAATTTCCCACATAAACCTTAAAAATATTTGAATTCAACTTGATTTCAGGGACGTACCTTGACATACAAAAAGTGATAGGTACTGAAATACACCACCTGCAATCTTTATATATCTCTTTTCTTAATGACATATTTCATAATATGACAAAAATTCATATAATATTCTAGCCATATATGCTTTTAATAATTTCCTTATATGGAAATCGATTATTGACATATGCCAACCATTTATAGATTAAGGATAAACATATATGTCTACACTGTAAAAACAGGCGTTCTTCAAGCGTTCCGAAAAGAACGGGAACGGCAATAAAACGTTCTGAAAAAAATTAAAGCGTTCCCCACAGAACACTTGCACACCAAACGTTCTGGAGAGAACGTTAGATGCGTTTTCAATATTTTGGAACGTGTTGAAACGTTCCATAAAATAGAACGGATAATTCAGAACGGATAATGTGTTCTGTACGGAACGTTTCATGTAAAAAAGAACGTTTTCATTATCAAACGTTCCAGATGTCGGAACGCAAAGACTGCGAAGAACGTTTAGGTTTTTGACATTGTAATTATTTATATTCACATAATCATTAGAATTAAGTTTCTCCGATATATATAAATATTTAAATATAAAAATATAAAATTCATTTAAAATTGTCAATACGAAATAAATTTAATAATTTATTTTAAATAAAAAATTAAAAATAATAATAACAAAAAATATATGAAAAAGTATTATTTATTTTCATTAAAATTAAACTATCTATTAATTCAAAAATATATAAAGGAATAAAAATGAAATGATTACATTTCAATAACTAAAATATCGTACAGTCCACATTGCAAATGTTTTCTTATGATCGAAATTTGAAACACACTTAACCTAACCTCTTACGTTCACATGGTTGATGCCGCGTGCGTGAACTTGGCACGTTTGTTTTGTGTCGTGAAACATTAAAATGTATAAAACAAAATAATGGGCCAATAATATTAATACATAATAAAACTTATATACATTGATTTTAATATCATATTAATATAGAC
>JABFPN010004796.1:0-14360 GCA_022817305.1 Leptoteleia sp. ZL-2020 | reverse complement strand
TGTGTAAAAAGTCTATGTTGGGGGGGGGGGGTAGATAAGTACACAATTACCAAATTCATTTAAAACTATTGCTGTAAAAATTACTAATATTTACAAGTTAATTATTATTTTTATTCAAATTTATTTTTCTTTTGTAAAGAAGTTAAAAATTAAAATTGGTCATATTAAAAGCATGCATATCAATAACAACATCTATTGCATCATAGAAAAAGTTTTATTAATTTAAATATTCATCATATTCTAAAATGCATATAAAAGTAACTTATCTGCTAATTATATTGCAATAATGTCATAAAAATACTTTAATACAGAATAGCGGTATGCAGGATTGTTACGCAGTCATACATTTATTTGAAACAAAAAAAACTTTTTTTTGTATTAATTAGGCAATTGTGATAACAACAAAATATTAACTAACAAATAAAGGATCTTTTTTAATTAATTAATTGAAAAAAACTTTATTAATTAATTAAAAAAATTTAATAGTTGAGTGTTATTCACAAAAAATGAAAGTGATAAACAGCCTTAAAAAAGTAAAAAAAAGTAACAATCCTTATGAACAAGTGCTCCACTTGAATATTTGGTTCTTCAAAGCAATGACTTTAAAACGTACGTATGTGCGTGTGTTTGCATGTGCGTGCGTTTAGTTTTGTAATGATTATGTAAACAAACAAACAAAATTTATGTGACTTATTTAGCATTTTATATTTTATATATAAATAAAAGGAAGAAATACTGCCCACCATTATAAATATAATTTGATGTTGATATTATTGTACATAAATGGCGGACATGATAAAAATGGTATTAGTATTACAAACAAGTATACCAATGTAGAATTATTTGCAATCGGAAGCAATATTTACTTTTTTTTACTTTTGCCTAATGTCAATGTATGATGTTGTGACTGCTGTTGAATTTGAGTTTTCCTTCTGTTGAACTCCAAAATATCATCCTCTAACTTCTTACGGCTTTCCTCCAGTTTTTTCTTTTCATCCGTGTGATCTTTCTTCAATTTATCAAATTTATTGTGCAACTAAAAATATATATATTTGTTAATGTAATTATTAAATTATATTATAAATAAATGATTATAAGTATAATTATTAAATATTAAATTTACTTCTTTTTCGGCTTCTTTCAATTCCATTTCAGCCTCTTTAACACGGGAGACAAACATCTGGCGCATTTCATCCTCCTTCTGTTGGAGTTCTTGTAAATGAGTAAAACGTTTTGCCTCGCAAGTTTGTTGAAACGAAATTGGCTTATTATCGCTATCAACGTCACTAAATCCCATCTAAATATTGTAAATTTTATTTATATAATAATTTATAAATTCAAAATTGAAATGATATTTTCAGAGTTGCATAATTATTTAAAATAGTTTTACTTTTAAATACATTTACATTTATCTTACATTTTAATATATTTCTTAAACTAAATCAATATATTAGTTTATTTAAAAATGTTCTTAAAAAATGCATTACAAAAGTTTAGTCGACCATGCATATTTATAATTTTGTGTACAAATATTTCAAACCTGCTCTAGCCTCTTCTTCCGGTATAGTTCATAATGACGACCATGAGTTTTTTCTCTTAAATCCTCCATATTGGTTCTAATTAGCATTTCTCGAAGTTTTACAAAGTCACAATGAGTCTCATTTTCAACTAAAACATAAACACGCAACAAATTAATTGCACGTGAAACATTTTGTTGTCAATATTTATCAGATAACATTTTTTATTAAATTGTAAAAAGTTTGTAACGATTAATAAAATTTGGATATTAAAACGGATGTTTTTATTCCTTATTGTTTAATATACTATAATTTAATAACTTAGATAATTTTGTAATTAAAAAGTATATGTTATTGAAAACTGTATACATTAAAAATAAAAGATAAATAGAATATATTAATATTAAATCTTTTGATTAATCTATACATTTGTAATACATAAATTGTATAAGTAAAAACCAAAATAATTGAAATTATTCATATCTTTTCAATTGATATATACAATATTTACTCTAATTTCTACTGATCAGCTAGAATAATTTTATAAAAATAATTCAATCAAACAAAAGCAATGTTTTTAATTATAAAATAATTACTGTCTATTATTTTAATCTTTGTATTTTTTATCACAACAATGTCAACTAATTTGAACAATTAAGAAAGCCATTATCCAACTACTTAAGTTTTTACTGAGTTTTTACTGTCATTTACTGAGAATTTTGAACAGTTAAATTAACAGAATTTATCACAAAGCACAAAAATATAAATCTAATGTGTTATTAAAAATTTTATATAGCTACATTTTACAAGTATGTTTTTATATTACTGTTGTATATAAAATAATATTTTTTTTTTCAATGTACTATTTTAATATATTTTAAAAGTACTTCATTTCAGTATAATATAACAATATTTTATACCTTGTACTGTACCCCAAGGATATTGTCGTGATCTCATCATTTTATTTCCAACGCGAACAAAATCTGTACTTCCAACCACAGCAAAAGGTACGTGAGCATTCATATTAGTATTTATCTCTACTACACTTTCATCGTCTGTTGGAAATTGGTAGATGTGCACACCATTATTTTGTAATTCAGACATTATTTTAGCCTGAAAAATGTTTAATAAATATTTTTAAATTATCTATAATATTTCGAAACTTATTAATTGTAAATTTTTGTTACTTTTCATGAAGGTACCTTAAACTTTTGTAGTTCAGCTTTGGAAATGGTATCAGCTTTGGCAATTATAGGCACAATATTTACTTTTGTATCTAATTTTTTCATACATACTAAGTCGATTGATTTTAGCCTGTAATTAATACAAAATGCAAATTTTTGTAATAATATTAAGTACATATAGATGCTATATAATAAAACTACATATAATATATATAATAAAACTATATATACTAATTTACTATTAGTAATAGTAAAACTATTACTAATACTAGTAATAAAACTACAATTGTTAACTTAAATGAAATTTATAAGATAAACTTTCTTACCCATGTCCAGTAGGACAGATAAAATAAAGACAAACGTGAATTCTACTATCATGGTAGGTTGCAAGAGATCGCTTAATTTTTAATTCTTCTTGTAAATAGGCTTCAAATTGTGCATCGATATAATCAACCACTGCTTTGAAACTGTCTTCTTTATTAATTTGATCACCATAACCAACTGTGTCGACTATAGTCAATTTTAATCTGACATTGCTCTCTTGTAACTCATAAGTATGAGACTTTAGTTTAACAGCAGGCAAATTATGAGGACTTGGTGTTGATTCAAAACTTGTGTTGAACAGTGAATCCATCAATGTTGATTTTCCAAGTCCAGTTTCACCTATATAATTTCAAATAAATTTATTACATTAAAAAGTAAACTTTTTGTGAAATTAATCTAATTAATGTTAAGTAAGAAGTGAGAAACTAAAATTAATATCAAATTGTATAAATCTTAAAATAATGCATGAATACATGACTAATTAAAATATTATTCACTTCCTAAAGTTTATAGGAAATTATTTCAAATAAATTTTTCATATATCTTACTACTTGTTATAATCTTTGTTTGACTATAAATTATAACTGTTTACTGTACATAATTAATATTTTATATTAACAACTAAAATGCATTCCAGTTTTTGGTAATAATGTATACGAATATAATTAAATGTGTATGAATATAATTAAATTAATTATATATTTTTACAGTACGTTATTATATTGAATCATGATATTATTATTATATTCAATTAATTATAATTTGGCATACGTCTTACAAATTTAGTTACTCACCTATGCACAGAATATTAAAAACAAAACCATTTAGGACAGATTTATTAACCAGTTGATCCGGTAAACTGTCAAATCCGACGTGGCCCGAAAGCTTCAGATTTCGTATATTCGCCTCCATCTAATGTAAAATAAAAATAGAATTTATTTAAAAAAAACCTATGATTTCAAAGAATTATGACTCACAAATAACAACTAATCGCTTAAATTTCATTTTGGAACATTTTTGACGCAATCAATCATCGGTAACCAACGCCCTTCACTTAACTCAAAAAGTACCAATTAATCAGTTTTATGTTGTGTTAAAGAAAATAACAATGATGACTCAGAGTTAAAACAATTGACTGCTAAATTCCTGATTGTTGACCGTAAATGTTAATTGATACTATTGCGAAATTGACACTTACTTTGGCACGCTCGACATCGACAGCCGCCATGTTTACAATATACTACTAACATTTTGTGGTTACCGACGCGTATATAATCAGCTTAAGAATGAATGCAGTGTTGCCAACAATATGAAGAAGAATTTAATAGTGACATTAACAAAATGATAGTGCTTTTTTTTAAATTTAAAATTATCCTTTTAATTAACAATCGTCGCGCTTTAATTACTATGCGTTACTTTTTATGAAATTGATATTCCTAGTTAATTAAAAGCAAAATTAAGATTGTAATTACTGATTAGTCTTTAGCTTAATTTATAATGTGATTGTTGCATTAAAGACAATTTTCTGAAGAAAATTATTACTTGTAAAATTATAAAGTAATGTAAAGTAATAATAATAATAAATTGTAAAATAATGTAAAATAAAGACAAATTAAGCAAAGTTCGTTAGAATTCTTCTAATTTAAGGCAAATTATGATTTAATAGTATAACCATTGTATTTCCCATTATATACATACATTCAGGGTGAAATTTTTTTTGAATGATAAGCTATTGGTATACTTTTTAATTTGTTTATATTGTATTATACTAAATATGTATAAACATTATATTATTATTAAATATTATATGTATTAAAAAAGTTAATAAAATATTTACTTGGTAATCTGAACAATGTATACCACAAAAAATTATTTTTAAGATTTTTTGTTTTTCAATTATTTTTTGACCTTTTCATTACATATTGATATATATATATAATTTTTTGTTTATTTAGAATATACATATAATAAATATATATGTATATGTATAAATTATTAATTAATAATACATAAAATAAACAATTATTTTAGATAAGGTACAAGTAACAATAAAACACACATTTTAGGATGAAAATAATATTTTAATTAATAAAATCGAAGAAGCAGGTACATGTTACTTATTTTAAATTCATAAAAATTAATAAATCTATAATGGTACAAGTTACACAACATTGTAGAGCGAGGTGGTAGAAAATGTACTAAAATTATTAACCTATATATTATACAATGAAATCAAATCTGATTTTTCTCATACATTTAATAACTTTTGTAACAAATTAAGCATGTGAAAACATAATACTTATAAATTATACATTTCTTATTCTCTTTTAATAACAGTATAGGTTCGCAATATATATATATAAACGTTATAAATTATGTTCAA
Organism: Leptoteleia sp. ZL-2020; assembly: GCA_022817305.1. Taxonomy (NCBI): domain Eukaryota; kingdom Metazoa; phylum Arthropoda; class Insecta; order Hymenoptera; family Scelionidae; genus Leptoteleia; species Leptoteleia sp. ZL-2020. The sequence continues at coordinate 8,952 of JABFPN010004796.1, read as the reverse complement.
TGACCAACTTAAACGTTTCTACGTTAATGCCATAATTTTATTAAACCTAATAACGTAACAATAAAGTTGCATTGAACATGTATAAATACCTTTGCGATTTATTAATAAATTAATTGCAACGAAATTTTGTGTATAATAAAATTAATACTGCACCGATCAGTCTGAATTTAACAAACCGAGTATCCGCAATTTAATCCGAGAAAAATAAATGTTAAGTCAATATTTCATATTAGTTTTTATCGAAGTAAAATTTTATATAGAAATATTATACCTTATATTAAGATTTTAAAATTGTGTAAAATTTGCAATTTGCAATATGCAATATGAAATATGAGCAATCAATATTTTTTTCTCGTTATGCAGAAATCAAATTAAAAAAAAATCCTTGCATTTTAAACAACAATCTAATTCGTTAACAGTATTCTAATTGAAAATGTACACATTCATAACACGAAAAACAGTAGAATAATTATTCTAATTAATAATTATAACATTATAATACAGCGAATCGAGAACGAATAACTAAATAGCCTCAGCGCGCGGACAACACTTGTCTCGCGATTCTTTGCTTTGGTATCCCTTTGCACGGATTGCCCTTGCATTTCTGGAAACCGAATTCAAATGTTTGTAATTTTTGACTCCTTCTTTGTTCATGCTTATTTTTAAAATCATGAATTGAACCAGTGTTCTCTCTTTAAAAGACACATATATCAATTCATAATTTAATATTATCTTATAACAAGAAGCAGTATTGTAGTATTCACTTAATCCTAATTATTTATGTAAAAAAGTATCAAATATATATATGTTTATAAATATATAAATTGCATTATATGATATCTACTTGTGTGATGATATATATAGATACAATTGTAATATAGATACATACGTTAAGTGCTGAAGTGCGAAATTATTTGCGCGCTATGGAATAAAAAAAAAAAACAATTTGGAATGTAGTTAAAGACAGCCTAATCTCTTAATCTTCAATAATATTGATAATTAATTTTTCCCATTAAATATTGCAAATATCTATGAAACGTGTCTACTTCGCTTTAATAAATCGCCTACAATTATTAAATACCCAAAAAGTTGATATTTTCATGAAAGGCAGTGGTGATGTCCAACCCTGTTTGACAAATATGTTCATGATTGTTCTAAATGTGAATGTAAAGTATTACACGCAACCTATCAAGCGTACCGTCTTCATGTTCTTTGTAAATCTATTACAAATATGAATAACTACTTGATGACAAATGGTTGACGCGAATCTTAAATACCAATGAGTTCTACCTTTAACATAATAATAAATACATTAAAATGGCAGCTTTCTAATAAATATACAATAATTTGTCGACTTCGAAGTAACATTATTCGTCTGATCGTTTTTTCAATTTAAAACGACCAAGAATCTCCTTCGAAGTACAACTATGGCGACGTAATTTTGAGCAAATTACATGACTATTAGTGGGTTTTAACGAAGCAAGTGTTTGATACTGATATACGTATGTAAAAGTGCATTTTTACGTAAAGCTTTGCGAGTGTTTTGCAGTGGTTTTGTTCATGGACGTAGTACGCCGGATTGGAGTGGTGCGTTCCGACGGTGTACTACGATACTTGGCGCGAATTTGCAGAAAATTGTCGATGTGCTTGCTATTTTGGGGCGGCGGGGTGCTTTCGCGACTCAGTACCCTCACCTGGCAAGGATCGTGCCTGAACAGAAAGTGTTCCAAAGTATCCCAGCCACCACCTACTCGCACCATCATGTGTCTTCCTTTTAGTAGCTAAAATGTACGTACATTCAATTTATTATATGCCTGAAAATTACACTACCTTTGCTTTGTACATTTTAATTTTATCGCTTATAAGCTTTTATTTAGTAATACCTTATTAACAAAAAAAAACTATTAATATTAAATAATCTTAATCTTGTTTAGTTTTTTGATCAGTTTCTTTTGTCTAATGACGTAACGTGAATATAATTACCCTGATAAAAACATTGCGCCCGGCAATGTTATACCGGCCTTCGCCAACTTTTCTTTCTTTCAGTTTAGAACATTTTTCAGAAGGACACTGACATAATCTTTGCGCTGCTTCAACTGCTTTCCGGACCTGTTCAGTTTAATATTCATAATTATTATTACTATTATACATTTAAAACATGCTTTTTTATTTTATTTGCAGCAATGAAATATTTACATTATTGTCAATGAAAGATTAATAAATGAAATTAATTAATGTTAGTGTATGTGTGCGCGTAAGCTCGTTGGTGTCTCTAAGGTTATGTTATTTTATAAATAAACTACTTTAAAATGTAAATAATTTCAAGACAAAAATAAAAATAAATAATTAAAAGTATACACTACAGGGCCAGTTAATTTCACCACCTTGCGGTCTAGTTCTGTAACTGGACCAACATGCTCTGGTGGTTCAACCGGTGACGGAGATGGCGAACTCGTTGGAGACAGTACATCGTCAGGATCATCTGCACTACCACGAGACCAATCATCCTCGGTCGTATCGCTCGGCACGCCGTCGCTACCCGTAGGTCCATTGTCGCTCACAGACCTTCGCATTTCTGGTTCGTGTACTGTTCCCGTTGTTGGATCCAACCAATGTGGAGTTGACGTCACTTCAGTTGCAGAACTAAAAGCCAGAAATCATTTGTTATTAAACATGCAAAAGTATATACACTTGACTTCCACATATTTGCTTTTCTTAGAGCCGGAAACTTCCACTGCAATACCTGACTTCATTATTTTAAATCTTATTCAAATTTGGCGGGTTTTGTGCTTTTCACTGATTGGCCAAACTATAGCAAATGTATGGAAGAAAAAGAAGCAAATGTTTGGAGGAGAAAATAAATGAAAAGGAAATGTCTGGAAGTCGGGTGTAAATCGCTTTAAATAAAATATATATAACTTAGTATATTACAGAATCATAAAATTATAGTAAGATTACGATAAAAAATTATAGTATTGTGTTAAAACAGTAATTTCTAAATTATGTATTTTCGTAACATTTTATCAAAATAATGTACTCTTTCTAAGCATCAATCATAAAGAAACGACCTTGAAAATAAGGCAGAGCAAGGATACATCGTAAATTACGAAAAATGTGCATTTACCGAATTTATTATTTTTAAATACTAATTTTTATTTTAAATCTGATTAATTAATCAATCAAATTTAAAATGGCTCAACTTAAAGATTGTAATATAAATAAACGCAAGAAATGTTGAAGTGAAATACTTTTAACTGTATAATTAAAAGAAAATAAACTTAAAAAAGAATCGTAAAAATCTGGCGATAATTAAAAACATTTATGTTTTCGGTTTAAATATCTTTAAACTAATGAAAACTTGATTTTTTCACGGTAATAAGCATGAGTCAACCTTTAAATTTAAAACACATCTTTCTAACTCTTTCTTGTTTCTTTTTTCTCTTTGTCTTTCTCTTTCATCGGATCGACAATTCATTAACATGACAATTGACTGTCGATACCAGAGTATTATGTAGCACGACGCGAATTTTACCTGCTGTGCTTAATCTTGTCCTGTCTGGGTCTGGGAGAGGCTGTGGGCGACGGCGATTGGAACTGCCACGAAACAAGGCTGCTATGGGAAATGCCGCTGTCGGAAAGACAGTGCAAATCTCGCTCTTGCTCCTCGGCAATTTCCCTTTCGTATTGCACGAGACCCGGTGGTTCCACGGAATACTTGACTGCTAGCCTCGATACCTCCAACAAACAAAGAACCACGTTCCGAGGTTGATTGTGTAAAACTGAAAGAAGGACATAATTTATTAATTTCATTATATAAATGTACACCTTTATTAATTTTAAATTGAAATTTATCACACTGCATTTTAATTAAATGAACAATACAAACTAAAAGCGTTCAATCCTTTATTACAAATTCCAGTTCTTTTTCACTTTTTTAAATCCAATCTAGCGAATTCTGCTTAGAATATCATATTTAAAGCAAGCGACTGAGTTAGCTTTTATGTCAGAATAAAAGCATGCTCGAGGGTGCGCCGTTCAAAAGTGGTACACACGGTAAATGCGCGACACAAATGACACGAGGCTGCACTTTTTTAGCTGATACGAGCCTTAAAACGGGACCATTCTTCTGATTCTCGACAAAAGGAAATTGCGTTTCGTTAAATATTGTCGTGCAGACGTTTCGTAACTCCGACGATTGCTTTTGAAAAGAGCAGCACTTTTGCCGGGTTTTAATCAAAGTTGCAAATTACTTTTCGCCGTGAAAAGTTTCAACGGTCGAGACGCTTTATAATTGATACACTCGGCTGAAAAGCTCGATGTGGTCCGACGCTGCCCGTGAAACGCGTACCAACGTACTCGATTGACATTTGGGACATTTCACGACTTTTGCGGGCGCGGTGTGTGGTACTCGGAAGAAGTTAAGTGGAAAAAAGGCCCTGGAGAAAGTTGAGAAATGATCAGTTGAAAAAACTTGATTAGGTCGAGCATCCAGAATTCCTGACCTTTCGTCAAGAATGTTTCTCGATTGTTTAACAAAATCCAATTGCAATTTATGGACGATTGATTCCATACTATCAATACATTCTTCCCGTGTCTGGTTCTATAGGATTATACTTCAGTATTCTTTCCAGCGTCGTTTTATGTTCGCGTGTAATGTTTCTCGTATCGTATGTCGTACGATAGTGGAATTACATGTCGCCTGGCATTGATCCAATATTCGTAACGCGAACACTTACCGAGATCGTCGCTTTCAAACAGGAGATTCTCATGGACGCCGAGTCGCCGGCAAAATTGTATGAAGTTTTCCATGTTGTCGCGCGAAAAAAAGCTTCGTCTCGGTGCCTTTTCAAAGAACCGTGTTCTGATTATTGGTATGGGCTAAAATAACAGACGATCGGTTAGTTGCTTTATTCTCCAAAATTAATTCCAACAAAATAACTTTCTCCCGCACAGCTTTATAACGACAATTGAGCTTAATTAATCTTTAATGTATTTATATAAATTTATCGATAACTTAATGGCTCTCATAATTAAACACTTGTATTAATCTAGTATTACTTACCCCTTTCACTTTTCCTGATTCAACAGCTATCCGGGCTTTTTCTTCAATGACTTTCGCCACATGACACACGATGGCTCCATTGTCCAATGCATCGAAAAAGTTATCACCCGTTATGTAATCGATATCTGTAAGAATAAAAGAGAGCTCAATAAAGTCAAACAGATCGACATTGAAAAATTTGGGGAGGGGGAAGCAAAAAAGTGTAATTTCGACAAATCCGACCCACATTTGAAAGCGATTCGATTGATTAAGCACGAAAGCATTGGCTTCTCCGATGACTCTCGCCGTACAGCAAGTTGAGCAGAACATTTAAATCATTTCAGTTTCATTCGAACGATCAAACCACAACAAAGCCGCGGTAAACAAGTATTCCGTGATGAAATAGAAGCATTCGACATTAAAATAATGGCGCATTCAGGTCACGCTGCATCATGGACAAAAATCGTTTCCCGCGGCTAATTCAGCACTTTTCTGCATCGCACTTGAAACGAAAGCGCCGCCAATTTATACGTGGCGTCCGTTTTCTTTCCCTCCCACATTTTTCTTGGTCTCTCTCATTTTTTCAATTTCATTCTTATTTCCACGCCAGGCATCAACTCTCAACTATTTACTTGAAATATATTTCCAACAGCCATACTTACAAGGTTTCACTGTAAAGTTCAGTGACATACATTTGCAATTGAAAGAAAAAAAAACAACGAAAGAGAAAAAATGAAAGAAAAAAAAAAAGAAAAAGGTTCGACGAATCGTAATTTCATTTAAAGATTACACTTAAAGTACAAAACTCGTGGCGAAAAGCGTCGAGCGAAAATTTAGCCGGGAGCAATCAACGAAGTTTTTCGTCGGACATCAAAGGGCACATAAATCCTCGGCGTTTATTGCCGGAAGTAAAACGAGCCCCAAAATTGTGATTAAACGTTTCGACTCGAGCATTTCTGTTTTGTGTCGCGATGGCAAAAGGATGGAACACTGCCACCCGGGGTGTGTATTTTCGTAAGACGTTGCCCCCGTGGCTTATGAAAATAATGGGCTGGCGCGCAAAATCAAAATTGTATTTCTGTCGGGACGGGAAAGGGACTTTCTTGAACCATTGCACGTGTTGTACGCATCGCGCGATGCACTACGTGACTACTTTGCAGCGGTTTAATATTTACGATCGGCTAGGAGTTTCGTTTCAAGCGTTACCGTTCTAGTCTGCGCCGGGGAAGAACTGTCGGACAAGCCGATCGGACGACTCAGATATGAATGGTAATGAGAGACTCGCTTCTGCTCGTGACTCTTGCCTGGACCAACAATGGGATCCGCATCTACGAGACGTTACGTGAGAAAAAAGCCGCGACTCGACGCTGCCGTGCGGGGCAAAGTTTGTCACGTGACAAGACGTTAAAAGCAAAGCGAACACGCCGGTGTGTAAAACAATGGTCAGCGAGTTGCACGCTCCGACAAAAATCGCAATACCTTAAAGGATTCAAATGATATCACGCGGATGAGATCGACTTTCAAACCGGCAACAATTTTGCGAGTTATTGCCTCGCCGCGCTAACAATACCGGCAACGGACGTAAACGGCCGATGAAGCGGCGCTATTATCATAGCACCGTATTATGTTAATCAACCTCGAATATCAGTAAAAATTTTCTAGCCATCCAAAACGACTGAAGGTTTGAGTAATTGAAGGAACATTTTAGAGTTTATGGGAATAGAGATAGAGAATTTAATATTCAGTAATTGAAAAGGGTTCCCCTTTAATTGGACAAAAGTTTCTGTAACATGATAGAAATATTGTATAAAAAAAGGTTTACTTGTTAAAAAAGTAAACTATGAAAATCCATTTGACCATCAAACTCAAATGTACGTTTATATCACAGGAAAGTCTGTCCAAAGTGAAGTGTAAGAGATAAAAAGAAAAGGGAATTAAAGAATTGCGACGGGGCATAAATTCATAATGCATAATCTCGGTCACCCGGAACTAACGAGCCGCGTTTTCCATCTCGCTTTGCGCGGAAGACACGCTTGACACCGAGTCGCCCCGGGCGCCCGAAATAAATTTATGATACATCACGACACAGAACTGTGAACCTAAGGCGCGCTCCATGTGAACGGGTTCACCGTCTCAAAGGCTCAACTTCGGCATTGTGGTTTAGGAAAAGGAGACGGCCGATCATTTCCCAGAGTTGACGTCGTGCGCCGGAAACGAATATATCCGTCGCAAGCCATTCTTTCCAGGGAGGAACATTGATTCACGTCTAGCGCCATCTGCATAACACCGCCTCATCATCTTCAATGCGAATTCACCCGACTTTCTATCCCAAAACACCGCCTTTGTTCGATCGGTTACGAGGAGTCTTCTTTCGACTTCCCTTCTGAATGAAAACCGCAAAAGAATATAACGAGGCGAAAAAGTGATGGTATGAATGGTAAGATCAATCGGCACCTATCAATGAGCCCCCTAATCATTTTTGATCGGCCGCAATTGCATCGGCACGTCCGATTGGACGGCGGATTGACAAGCAAATCGCTTCCGGAAAACACCGTGGAACAAAGCGCGCGACGGCAATGTGTCACGGTGCGTCGTTTGGGGAGAAACGTTAGGTGCGGAGTGGGACGAGGCAGAGGGTGGTCCCGTCGGCTTCCGGTGACTCAGAGCCGTGCCGGCCGCGCCGAGCGAAGCCTACGTTTGGTATTCATGTAACACGCTTGTATTCGCCTCGGAACCATGCAAAACCTTCATTCTTATTTCACTTCGCTTGTTCAACGTGCCTTCCATCTTCCTCTCGTTCGTTCCTCTCCTCCTCCACCGCCGTTCTACGAGGGTCAAAAATAAAAATGCATTCGCTGGCCGACGTAAACGATAACGACGCGCAGTTTACATTGCGCCGTTTCAAGTAATCTATTATCAAGCGGTAACTGTTATTTTCGAAACAATTACGCCGGGTGAACGAACGTCGGAATGTTCAATTTGCGAACACGATTCGATTGGCTGGCCGCTTCAAAAGCTCTCCTCAAACTTGGTAACATCTCCGTGGATGCCGTGACGAGGAATGATATCGAGCATCGGTGCCAGTCGTTCTATTTCGTGCATTTGTACCGCGGGTCCCATAATAGGAAACTGGTCGAAAGGCGACCGCGGTGCTCCTCGTCAAGGTTGCGGTGTCTTTTTTTTTTTTAACAACTCACTCTTTCCTCTTCTTTTTCAGTACTCCAATTGAAATAGTAGACGTTTAAATTGATTGTTGCTCAAATAAAGTCCCAATTCATATCTGGCCTTTGCGCTCCTCGTATCAATTACTGTTTGTACACAGTGGACGCAGTTTAATTTAAAGGTCTGTGAAATTAAATTCAAAATTTTAATATATTTATTTTTCCGCATATAAATTTTCATCAAATATCTATTTTCAATATAAAATAAGTCATATAATGATAAGTATGAAACATTATATAAATCAACTTCTCGTAGCATTAATAAAAAATAAATGGTAATCAAAATAAAAAAAAAGTGAAATTAACTACAAATTTCAAACGTTAAAACGAAAATACGAACACCGTTTCGCCGTGTTATTTAGATTATAAATTTCAAATGTTACAACTAGTAGAAAATGTTACAGCCAGTTCCACCTGTTCGTCTTCACCGGCAACGATGACACCTGCAAAATCTAGTTGAAGAGGAACAGGTGGTCAATGCAGACTGCTTCGTAACAGCAACTAGATTATAGAAGCTGGCATCCACAGGACCAGTTAGACTTAATGTCCCTGGCACTGATTCGAGCGAACCGAGTAATTTCTGACCGATGATACCTAGAGTCGCGTAGGCGCGAAACGATTAAAATAATCGCAAACGACTCGGCTTTAACGGCAAGACCAGCAAAGAAGTGATGGGGGGGGGGGGGGGGG